>VHKM01001289.1:0-33153 GCA_007210695.1 Neogobius melanostomus | reverse complement strand
AAAAAAGAAGAGAGATATAAAACCTTCGACAGATTAACAATGACATGGATAGAAACTTGTTAAAAAACTGTTTGAAAGTATCTCTAAGCCATTAACATACATCTGTAACCTGTCCTGCTGCAAGCTGGACAATTTCCTGAAAGTATAGAAAGTAGCAAAAGTGATTTCCTCTGTTCCAAGGCAGGAGATAAACATCTCTTCACAAACTACAGGGCCTGTTTCCCTTTACCGGCAATTCTCCAAAATCTTAGAGAAAGGTTTTTAACTCTAAAGACTTGAAGCTTTATTGAAAGTAATAAAGTTACGTCTCTGATTCAGTTTGGTTTAGGGAATAATCACTCAACTATTACACACGCGTCTTTATTGAAATATAAATGTCGATGAAAGTAACTAATTCTGTAGACAAGAAGGAAATATGCAATAGGTGGTTTATTATTAATTGACCTGAGTTAAAGCGTTTTGATACAATAAACTAATGAATTATATTAATTAATAAACTATGACATTATAGGGATTAGGGGGGTAGCTCTTAAGTGGGTTACCATTTGTATTTAAATTAATATTTAATTTATTTAAGTAAATTGGTGATTATCAGTCGAGTTGTCAGAAATTTGTGTGTGGTTTACCTCAAAGGTTCCCGTTTTTCATTCTGGGTCGCCAAAAATTGTTTAAACTAGTACATTATACGACATGTGTAAAACTCCTCAAATACTGTAAATCAATCTTGTTTTGCAGACGATACATAATATTATTTGCATCTAGGTGACGACTTACATGAGCAACTGTGTCGGATTGTTAAACTTGGAACTAAAGTGTCAATAAGTGGTTAAAACAAAATAAATACTATCTCTAAATCTGAGTAAAAGCAAAATGGATGAAATTTGGCATCGTAATTTCAATGCTCAGGGAAGCAATTCAGATAGAGGTGTTGTTATATGAGCGGGTGCAATGAAATCAAATTCCTTGGTAGTTATTATAGATGAAAAATGACATTGGAAATCCGCACATTAAATATATATCTACGATATCTCTAGAAGCATTGCAGTAATAGCAAAAGCAAAAGCACATTTTAAACTCAAAGCTCTACATATCTTATACTGTTCTTGATTTTGCATATTTATATTATGTACTGTGGTTTGGGGTAGTACTTAAAAAAACACATTAAAACCAATATGTAATGTTGCAAAAAAAAGAGCTATCCGAGTAATTCCAATAAAGTATGGGTTTTTGGACCACCACAAGACTCATTATTTTTAAAAATCCAAGATCATGAAGTTTTGTGACATTGTTGAGGTTTCCAAACAGGTACATAGATGTTTTATATCAAAGCAAGATCATATAACTGTTACCAAGGCCAAATACAAAGTTAAGGTTTCCAAGAAACGTACTGGAGTCGTTATGTAATTACGTGATGAATTGAACTTTAGGATTCAGAAACATAGTCAAACTTTGAAAAGTTTAGTCCGACAGTTAATGGTGTACAAGTTGTGGAATAACTGGAAAATGGAGTTTGAAACGAAGTCATAATATCAACCTGTTCAAATATAAAATACAAACAAAAGACTTTTGAAAAAGTACAGAGAAGAAGATTCACGTTGCCACAAAGGGGGATGTGTAGAATTAAATTGCATTTGCATTCTATTAACTAAGACAGTGTTGTTGCTCTGAACGGTTGTCATTCTATTGCTCTAAATTACAAATGAGAATTAGGATAAGCGAGTTATGGATCTGCTGAGAGGGACCCTCCCAGCGGGCTCATAAACCTCGTCTTTTAACGCACCACTAAGCATGGGAACATCATCCACAAATACAGCTAGTTAGGGCAGCTGGGTGGGGGTTTGTTGATGGGGAGTTACTGCCCTTTCAATGGACCCGCTCTACATCCTGGCTTCTTAATGCACTACAGTATGTAGGGCTTATGTGACACACTAATGTGTATTCACATTATTATTTGTTTTGGATTTAAGAGAAAGACTGATTTGGGGAAATAACTTTGTTTTAGTTGTAGTTACACACTCACACCAGAAGGTGGCACATTACTCCGTGAGACGGTATGGTGATGTCATAGGCCCTCCTTCTTCAATATGGCAGAAGCCAGGCATTGAGAAACTTCACCTGTCGCCTGTCTCATTCATTTCCCTGTTTTACAGGTTAGTAAACGAGTATAAACCACATGAAATGGGTCGGAAAGTACTTATAAGAAACACAGCTAAAGTGTCATTATAAATCAGTCGATAAACACTGTATTTTTGTTTAGTTTTGAACATGTGAAAAGACGTGAAAAAGCTAAGTCAAGGCAACGCCGCGGGCGCCATTTTGTGTTGGTATATTTTATTGAAAGCTCCTTTTTTTTGGGTAATATAAGCTCCAGATGGTATCCTGACATGTGTATGTGTTTATATGCCGTTGGCAGAGTGTTACCTAGTTATAGTAATTGGATATGCATATTGGAAAGTTAAAAGCTAAAGCTAAGCCTGCCAGTAAGCATGTGTTACTACATGCAATTCATGAGCCGTGCTAGACGGAGATAAGTAAAGCTAGCTAAGCTAAGCTAACTATATGTTAAAAAAGCAGTCCAGCTGTGGATATTAAAAAGATATTGGTTAAAATGAGTGATAAATAAGTTAAATAGAATTAATAGCTAAAGGTAATTAAAACAGGTAATTCATATTTGTGTATTTGTCAATGTAAAAGAGTAATTGTGAAAAGTAATTTAAGTTACTGTACATGAAGGACATTTATTGCATATTTTGCATATGGAACAGTTGTTGTAAAGCTGTAAGTTTGATACATGTCATTGTATTAATAAATATGGCAGAAGCCAGGCATTGAGAAACTTCACCTGTCGCCTGTCTCATTCATTTCCCTGTTTTACAGGAACATATAATCTGCCCAACAGGCCCAAACCTGGGTCTGTTACAGATTCTTGGTGGCCCGTACGGGGATTGGTTCCACATCGCCAATGGAGCTGATCCTCACTCATCTTTAAGACCTGCTGCAGAGCTGATTGTCCAAGGAGAGCTGATGTAAAGCGGAGCAGCTGCCTTCCACCGCCGGAAGAGATCTAGCTGAGAATCGCTCATCGCGGAGCAACCAAGAAAGCATCATGTCCGACAGCGAGAGGAAGAGCCTGGTGTGGGACATCAGGAAGAGCCTGCTTGCCCTGTCGCATGATCAACTCTTCGACATTGCTTCAAATGTGGGTCCAGTACCAGGCAAGGATCCTTCAAAGCTGTCAAGTGGGGACGCAGAAGGAAGCTTCGAGTACATCAACTCCTTCATGTACAGTGAAGCAATGTTGAAAGCTGAGGACAGAGGGTTGGGAGAGTTGTTAGCACTAAAGGACATAGTAGATGAATTTCTACTCGCTGCCGACAAGCCGCCAGATGTTGGGGAGACGAATGTGGAAACGTCAACACCAGCCCATGCCCCACCTCCTTCCTCAGAGACTAGCCAGTCAAATACAGTTCAAACGTCCATGGACACTAGCAACACTAGCCCTAGCATCTCGCAAGAAGAAGTCCGTAAAATGATTTCAGACTACGAGAGGGTTAGTAAGACATTGCAAGATTTGTGAAAACTCCCACAATGCAACAAGCTCATGTACTCCAAATGCCACACGTGATGCCAGACCTCCTCCTAGCCCTGTAGTTTCTCTCAAAGACCTGCCTTACCTTCCAAGACGCGAGTTTAAGGTTCAGGGAGGCCAAGTGGGGGATAACACATCTGATATCAGTTATAACAGTGTGTGCAGGCAGATAGAGGAAGGCATAAAGGACAATTTCACAGACACTGAGATTGTTAGGGGTGTGCTGAAGATTATCAAACCGGGAGATTTCAAGGACATGTTAGTAAACAAAGAAGACATGACAGTTGTAGAGTTAAAGGGATTCCTGCAGTCACATCTGGGAGAGAGAAATAGCACTGAGTTGTTCCAGGAGTTGATCTGCGCAAAACAGAAAGACAATGAGACAACACAACAGTTCCTCTACCGTGTGATTGGCTTGAAACAAAGAATCCTTTTCGAGTCCAAAAAGTCTGAATCTGAGATTAAGTATACTCCAGAAACCGTTCAAGGTGTCTTCCTGCATACAGTTTATCAGGGAATAGGACACAAGGACAATGACATTAGAAGAGAGCTTAAGCCTTTGCTTGCAGATCAGTCAATTACAGATGAAACAATCTTGAAACATGTAATGAAGTGACCAGTGAAGAATCTGAGCGTCATCGCAGACTAGGCTCAACACAACGAGGAAAACAAGTCAGTGCTCACGTCGTCCAAGCGGACGAAGGAAAAGCAAAACAGACAAAGAAAGAGACTGCAGACCAAAACCAAAGTTGACACAGTAAAACAACTCGAGGAGAAGATTGATGCGCTCACTAAAATAGTAGATTCACTGGCAGAGAAAGTGCAAAAAGAGCATTTCAACAGTGCAACTAGACCATCTGCAACTAAAACTGAGAGACTTTATGCATGTTCTAAGTGTGTACAGGTGGGCTCCAAAAGCTGCAACCACTGCTTCTCATGCGGCGAGGAAGGTCACCGAGCGATTGGCTGCCTGAAGCGTCCAAAGCAGCAGGGAAACGAGAGCCGGTTGCTGCGGAGGGACAAGCGGTAACCGGGACAGCCCCCGAGTCCCACTTGCATACAGAGACTGCATCTGAATACAAGACAAAAGTGAACCAAGCCAAAGTCAAGAAACAGAGACTCAAAGATAACAGAAATGAGACACCAAAAGCCACAGTAGGTAACAACGAGCCAATAGTGAGACTAATAGGGAAGAAAGCAACAACCAAATGTCTCCTTAATGGTTTAACTGTTACTGCTCTTGTAGATACTGGGGGCTCAGGTTAGCTTGATAGACAGGGCTTGGAGAAATAGGTACATTCCAGATGTTAATGTCCGCCCGATATCAGAGCTTATGGAGTTAATGGACTATGGGAAAGTGCCAAAGATCTATGCAGTTAATGGGAAATGTCTACCTTTTGATGGGTGGGTAATATTAACTGTAAATTTACCAGGCAACGAAGACCCAGAGCTTATGAACGTGCCATTTCTAGTCAGCTCAGTGCCCTTAGACACACCACTCATTGGCTTTAATGTAGTGGAAGTGTTGATTCAAGGAAGTCCAGAGCAGGCTGCTTCTAACTTAGCTAAGCTACTTGGGGGTGCACTGTCTATTCCAGTCGACGAAGCACAGGGCATAGTACACTTCATCCATACACGCCAAGAGAACACAGCTCAAGGACGCTTAAGAGTGGGTTACAAAGACACTATAATCCCTGCAGGCAGTACTACTTGGGTAAAGTGTAAAGTCCCACCTCAGCTCGACCCGAGTGAGCCTTTAGTTTTGTTTGAGCCTGAAGAGAGTTGTGCCAGTTACAGCAGCTAGGACTAGGGGAAGGACTTTTAGAAATCCAGCCCGGCAAAGTGCCTTATGTAACTGTGCCGCTAGAAAACCATACAAAGCATGACATTGTTTTGACAAGAAAGACTGCTATTGGTAACATACAGCCAATTAAGAAAGTGATAGAGACAGACTCATCCTTTGACATAAACACTAAAACAGAGACGGTTACTGTTGCTCAGGCTGAAGTGGACCCTCCACAAAAGTCGTGGCTGCCTTCTGTAGACCTAAGCCATCTTGAGAAACAGCAACAAGAGACTGTAGAGAAAATGTTGTACGAGGAGTCAGCAGCTTTTGCAAAGGACGCTAATGATATCGGCTGCATTCCTAGCTTACAAATGTCACTCAACCTCAAAGACGACATCCCTGTGCAAAAAGCTTTGTCCCGAAGCCGTTGTTTTCTGAAGTGAAAGAGTACATACAGGACCTCCTCGCAAAAGGGTGGATTGTTAAATCAAAATCACCGTATGCTGCTCCTGTTGTCTGCGTCCGCAAAAAGGACGGCTCGTTACGCCTTTGTATAGACTACCGTCTGCTGAACCAGAAGACCGTCCCTGATAAGCACCCTCTCTCTCGGATCCAAGACCTGACCGACACTCTGGGGGGGCACTCATGGTTCAGTATTCTCGATCAGGGCAAGGCGTACCACCAGGGATTTATGGCGGAAGGCTCACGTCACCTCACAGCCTTTGTCACTCCCTGGGGGCTCTACGAGTGGGTACGGATACCCTTCGGCCTTTCTAACGCGCCTGCCGCCTTTCAAAGAAGTATGGAGGAGATGTTAAGTTCACTCAGAGACAATTGCTGTATCCCATACTTGGACGACATTTTGTGCTACGCTCCAACATTTGAAGAGCACGTTGAGGGCGTTAGACAAGTTTTGAGAGCACTCCAGAGACATGGTGTTAAACTGAGGCCTGAAAAATGTGAACTGTTTCGCAGAGAAGTAAGGTACGTAGGCCGCCTTGTATCTGCTGAGGGTGTGAGAATCGATCCAAAAGACCTAGATGCAGTGCAATCTCTAAAGACAAAGACACCCCAGACAGTCGGCGATGTAAGGCGTCTACTTGGCTTCTTAAGTTACTATAGGAGCTACATACAGGACTTTTCGCGTATCGCAAAGCCCGTCTATGAACTGTTGAAAGTCAAACCCGGCGTGTCAATCCAGCAATTCCACCAGCCAAAGAACAAGGTCCCCAATTGTCATCCAGGGCCCCTGTTGAGTGGACTAATGAACACCAGCAAGTGCTAGAACAGTTAATTGACACGCTCACAAGCCCTCCAGTTCTGGCCTACCCGGATTTCAACTCACCATTCTGCCTCCACACAGATGCCTCAGAACAGGGCCTTGGTGCTGTTCTTTATCAGCGCCAGGACGGGAAGTTAAGGGTGGTAGGGTACGGCTCCAGAACACTGTCACCAGCCGAAAAGAATTATCGTCTCCATAGTGGCAAGTTAGAATTTCTTGCACTCAAATGGGCAGTGTGCGAGCGTTTTAGAGACTACCTGTATTACGCCCCATACTTTACCATCTATACTGACAACAACCCGTTAACTTATGTAATGAGTACTGCCAAGCTCAATGCTGTGGGGCATCGCTGGGTCGGAGAACTGTCAGACTTTCGCTTTGAGATCAAGTACAGGCCTGGCAAGACAAATGTTGATGCCGATACACTGTCACGCCTGCCCATCAATATCGACAAGTATGTTAATGAGTGCACTGAAGAACTATCACCTGAAGTGATTCATGCAACGTGGAATGGAGCCAGAGCAGCTCAAGAAGGTGATGTTGCGTGGGTTGCGGCCCTAGCTCTCGTCACAAATGCAACGCAAGAACCACAGTCCCTGGTTCCCGCGATAAGCCAAGATGAGCTTGCTAAAGCACAAAAAGAGGACAAAACTGTGGGTGATATAATAAGACTAAAAGAGAAAACGACTGTTTTAACGAATGACATCAGAAACACAGTGAGTAAATCGACAAGAAAGATGTTGCAGGAATGGAACAAACTACATTTTGAAAATGGACTCATGTACAGGCAAACAAATGACAGGAAACGGCTTGTTCTCCCAGCCAAATACAAAGAGACTGTGTTAAAACATCTACATGACAACATGGGACATATTGGCACAGAGAGAGTACTTGCGCTGGCGAGGGAGAGGTTCTACTGGCCGTACATGAAAAAGGACGTAGAGGACTATGTTACCAGAAAATGTCCATGCATCATCAACAAGAAACCGACAACCCATGTACGTGCTCCTATGGGCACCATCACATCCAGCTCGCCGTTGGACTTGGTCTGCATCGACTACCTTCATCTGGAGCCAAGCAGAGGGGGATATGAGTACATCCTCGTCGTTGTAGACCACTTCACCAGGTTTGCCCAGGCGTATCCGACCAAAAACAAATCTGGAAAGACAGCAGCTGAGCGGATCTTCGGAGAGTTCATCCCACGCTTCGGATACCCAGCGCGACTTCATCACGACCAAGGTCGCGAGTTTGAAAATGAGCTTTTCAAGACCTTGAGAGAGAAGTCAGGTACTGGGCACTCGAGAACGTCACCGTATCATCCTCAAGGTAACCCCGCCGAGAGGTTTAATAGGACACTTTTGCAGATGTTAAGGACACTAGGTGAGAAAGAAAAGGAACACTGGAAAGACCACTTACAACACATAGTTCACGCTTACAATTGTACGCGTCATGAGTCCACAGGGTATTCCCCCCACTTTCTACTGTATGGACACCACCCGCGTCTTCCTGTAGACATCTTGTTTGGTTTAGTTGGGGAGAAACAGACAGTGTCACACAAAAACTATGCAGACAAGTGGGCAAAAAGGATGATAGAAGCGTACAAGATAGCCAGTGAGAAAAGTAGGTTGTCCAGTGCTAGAGGCAAGTCCTACTATGACAGAAAGCTCAAGGGTGTAGTTTTGCAGCCCGGAGATAGGGTCCTCGTAAGAAACTTGAGTGAACGTGGGGGACCAGGGAAGCTACGTTCTTACTGGGAGAAGACCATTTATCTGGTTAAAGAGCAAGTAGGCGATAATCCAGTTTATGCAGTTTACCCCGAGAACAGTGATGGGACTAAGACTAGGGTTCTACATCGTAACCTCCTATTACTGGTTAATGACCTCCTAGTTGAAGCTCCACCTCCCAGACCCGAGCAAGCACCCAAGAGACAGAGACAGAGAAGGGTTCAGTTAAGTGATCAAAACAGACAGAAAAGTGACTCAAGCGACTCAGACTCTGATGAGAATACAGGAGGGTACTGGTTTAGATTTCCCAGAGAGACTGGACATGTGGGGAGAGAGACTGACTGTAGTCAACCTGACATGCCTCAGACAAGCCCGGTCCCCGAGGACACAAGTGACCACTTCCTGTTACCTTCTAGAGACAATGCTAGGGTTAACGTGCAGAGTCGACGCAACTGGACTGACAGAGACAATCCTCCTGTACCACAGATGCCTCCTATTCCTGTGGTACAGACACCGCCTATCAATTCTGAAGAAGAAAGTGAAAGGGTGAATTGCTAACTCCACCAGGACTTGACCCGCCTCCTGAGATACCAGTAGTTGACCCACAGACTGAGTTGAGAAGGTCAAATAGAGAAAGGAGACCTAAACAAATGCTTACTTATCAGTCACTAGGTGAACCTTCGTTACAGCCACAGGCCATGGTATCCACACTAGCCACGCCATATATGCAGTATCAGCCATGGATACCCACACATTTCATTCCATGTGGTCCAGGGTTTGCGCCTTATATGCCTTACCCAGTTATGCCATACACTTACCCTACACATATGCCTTGTTGAATATTTGATTTTTGGTTAAGTTTGTGAACTTTTGTATTTTTAATGTCAGGAGCCATTTTTATTTGTCAGGGAGCGTGTGACACACTAATGTGTATTCACATTATTATTTGTTTTGGATTTTAAGAGAAAGACTGATTTGGGGAAATAACTTTGTTTTAGTTGTAGTTACACACTCACACCAGAAGGTGGCACATTACTCCGTGAGACGGTATGGTGATGTCATAGGCCCTCCTTCTTCAATATGGCAGAAGCCAGGCATTGAGAAACTTCACCTGTCGCCTGTCTCATTCATTTCCCTGTTTTACAGGTTAGTAAACGAGTATAAACCACATGAAATGGGTCGGAAAGTACTTATAAGAAACACAGCTAAAGTGTCATTATAAATCAGTCGATAAACACTGTATTTTTGTTTAGTTTTGAACATGTGAAAAGACGTGAAAAAGCTAAGTCAAGGCAACGCCGCGGGCGCCATTTTGTGTTGGTATATTTTATTGAAAGCTCCTTTTTTTTGGGTAATATAAGCTCCAGATGGTATCCTGACATGTGTATGTGTTTATATGCCGTTGGCAGAGTGTTACCTAGTTATAGTAAATTGGATATGCATATTGGAAAGTTAAAAGCTAAAGCTAAGCCTGCCAGTAAGCATGTGTTACTACCATGCAATTCATGAGCCGTGCTAGACGGAGATAAGCTAAAGCTAGCTAAGCTAAGCTAACTATATGTTAAAAAAGCAGTCCAGCTGTGGATATTAAAAAGATATTGGTTAAAATGAGTGATAAATAAGTTAAATAGAATTAATAGCTAAAAGGTAATTAAAAACAGGTAATTCATATTTGTGTATTTTGTCAATGTAAAAGAGTAATTGTGAAAAGTAATTTAAGTTACTGTACATGAAGGACATTTTATTGCATATTTTGCATATGGGAACAGTTGTTGTAAAGCTGTAAGTTTGATACATGTCATTGTATTAATAAATATGGCAGAAGCCAGGCATTGAGAAACGTCACCTGTCGCCTGTCTCATTCATTTCCCTGTTTTACAGGAACATATAATCTGCCCAACAGGCCCAAAACCTGGGTCTGTTACACTTACATATTACATAATCCATTGAAAAAAAAAAAAAATCTATGATGGAAATGACAACTGGAAGTTGCAAGATCATGGATAATATAATATGTATATTAATGTGCCTTTTGAACACAGAACTAGTGCCTTTTGGAAGTTAACTGTGAACCTTCTCTGTAAAAAAAACAACAAAACAAAACAAAAGGGATGTGTGTATGTATGTATGTATATGTGTATGTATATGTATATATGTGTATGTATATGTGTATATACACTCACCTAAAGGATTATTAGGAACGCCTGTTCAATTTCACATTAATGCAATTATCTAAACAAGCAGTTGCTTCAATGCATTTAGGGGTGTGGTCCTGGTCAAGACATTCTCCTGAACTCCAAACTGAATGTCAGAATGGGAAAGAAAGGTGATTTAAGCAATTTTGAGCATGGCAAGGTTGTTGGTGCCAGACGGGCCGGTCTGAGTATTTCACAATCTGCTCAGTTACTGGGATTTTCACGCACAACCATTTCTAGGGTTTACAAAGAATGGTGTGAAAAGGGAAAAACATCCAATATGCGGCAGTCCTGTGGGCGAAAATGCCTTGTTGATGCTAGAGGTCAGAGGAGAATGGGCCGACTGATTCAAGCTGATAGAAGAGCAACTTTGACTGAAATAACCACTCGTTACAACCGAGGTATGGAGCAAAGCATTTGTGAAGCCACAACACGCACAACCTTGAGGCGGATGGGCTACAACAGCAGAAGACCCCACCGGGTACCACTCATCTCCACTACAAATAGGACAAAGAGGCTACAATTTGCACGAGCTCACCAAAATTGGACAGTTGAAGACTGGAAAAATGTTGCCTGGTCTGATGAGTCTCGATTTCTGTTGAGACATTCAGATGGTAGAGTCGGAATTTGGCGTAAACAGAATGAGAACATGGATCCATCATGCCTTGTTACCACTGTGCAGGCTGGTGGTGGTGGTGTAATGGTGTGGGGGATGTTTTCTTGGCACACTTTAGGCCCCTTAGTGCCAATTGGGCATCGTTTAAATGCCACGGACTACCTGAGCATTGTTTCTGACCATGTCCATCCCTTTATGACCACCATGTACCCATCCTCTGATGGCTACTTCCAGCAGGATAATGCACCATGTCACAAAGCTCGAATCATTTCAAATTGGTTTCTTGAACATGACAATGAGTTCACTGTACTACAATGGCCCCCACAGTCACCAGATCTCAACCCAATAGAGCATCTTTGGGATATGGTGGAACGGGAGCTTCGTGCCCTGGATGTGCATCCCACAAATCTCCATCAACTGCAAGATGCTATCCTATCAATATGGGCCAACATTTCTAAAGAATGCTTTCAGCACCTTGTTGAATCGATGCCACGTAGAATTAAGGCAGTTCTGAAGGCAAAAGGGGGTCAAACACAGTATTAGTATGGTGTTCCTAATAATCCTTTAGGTGAGTGTATATATATGTATATGTATGTATGTAGGTGTGTATGTGTGCATATATGTGTATAAATAACTTAAGGATCGCCTTTTTCACTTGCTTTGTATTAGTCATAGCGTACATGAAATGAGACAGTTGTTGTGGTTGTGTTTCCTTTCCTTTCAGTTGTGTTTCTTTTCCTTTCCGTTCCGTTAAACTCTGTTAATTTATATTTGTACAAACAATTCTAGAGGTGCTTTGTGGGTGTGGGCCGGGTTGAAATGGCCGCTCTGGTGGGTTGTAGGTTCTCTTTGCCCGTGGGGCAAATAAAAAGAAACAAAAAAATCAAATATGATGTTGCTTAATGTAGGATTGATAATGTAACTATAACAGGTAAAGTTGGGTCAAAGTTGGGTCACGGAGGGGTACGTTGTGTGTGTGCTGTGTTCCTGATCTTGTGTCTTGTACTTTGTAACATGCTCCCTGTACTTGTGTGATTTGATCAATTGTTTTGTTTTTATTTCAATGATGTCGGGGGTGGGCGCTTATAAGCTTTGCTTCAGCCCACTCCTTTTGAGCAGAATTTTAACTGCTCTAATAAACTAAACTAAACTAAGCGTCTCTAATTTATCTGTCTGACCTGGTTTCATTGATAAGTACAGCTGTGTGTCGTCCGCGTAGCAGTGGAAATTTATATTGTGATTTCGGATTATGTTACCTAGTGGAAGCATGTACAATATAAATAAAATTGGCCCGAGCACTGAACCCTGTGGCACCCCATTGCACACTTTGGAACACGGTGAGGACTGTTGGTTTACAGTACATTAACAAATTGGTGCCTATCAGATAAGTAAGATTTAAACCAAGAGAGGGCTGTTCCAACTGTTCAGTTTTTGAAATCACACTGCGTATGTTTATATGTCCGCCAAATATTCCTTTAGGTTTTGTGTTGGGATTCCATAGTACTGACGCATGATTAACTGTTTGAAAAAGTTTAGTGTTTCGTTGTTTGGAGGTAATAATGGTCTGCAGCGAGCTGAGTTCTGTAGTTATGGACGCACAGCATGCTAAGATGTTACCTTGTAGCATGGAGGTCACTGGTGTCGCCGTGGATGTATTCAGCTGCGGTGAATGTTGTGAGACCACAGGGCCAGGATTTGCATGAACATCTCCGCATAGTAGAAGCATAATGCAAAGAAGCGTCGCATTTCCTCGATGAACTGCTGCGTGACACGGGGGCCACATCGCCTGCGAGCGAAGCAACGCATTGCTTGCTTTCGTGAACAAAGTGGGATGATGACGCAAGAGTGGCCACACCAGCAGCAGCAGCGCCGCTCCACAAAGGAGAACAGGCAGCTGTCAAATCAATGCTCATTCATGAAAGATGGCGTTGCTAATTTATATAATATTGCAGTGGTCGCTTTCTCCCTGAATTAAAATTGTTTGAGTAACTATTGAACACTGATTTAGTAACTAAACGTAATTACAATACAGTTTGGGAATTTGGTTTACTGTTGCCTTGGAAATCCGCCTTTTTTACAGATGCAACATTGACCATATGCGTACTATCATCATAGACTGTGTAAAAAGTCTCAAAAAGAGGTGGATCGATTTTAGAAGTCTTTCTTTCGGGACACTAGACCAAAGCTTGACGCACGCCCCAAAAATAGGATTGATTCTATCTTCTAAACGCGTGGCGCCACTAGTGCGCTGTGCCTCGTGTGTGGTACGTGCAGACAGTGTGGCCACTTCCAATCCGCTTCAATGAAAGCTAAGTAAAAACTCAGCTGACACCAGCAACGCAGCGCTTCGCACGCCGGTGGTGTGGCCCCGGCCTGAGGAGGAGTTGTTTATTCTTTTTAACGGTCTATGACGTAAACACGGAGCTGTCGCTGAAGTATAAAAGAGCCTTTAGTTAGATTGAGTATCGGAGAGTTAACATATCAGTAACGATTGAACGATATAATCAAGAACCGAGTGGTTGAACTACTATGTAAATAAAAGGAATCTCTGCAACTTTTACTGCTGTTTCATAGAGAGCCTCTTAACATTTTCATTTGTTTGCTGGTTCAAGACGTCTGTGAAAGATAAAAACAAACATTGTCAAAACCTGCCCTAATACCACTGGAGTTAAACAAAGAGACTTACAATCTCTATGGAAGGAGCAGGCGCTAAAGAAGGCTAAATGTACAGTATCTTGGGTCAGCCTCTCCAGAGTCTGTACTCAGAGTTTTTGCTCATGCCTTCTGGACATTGTTTTTATGTACATTCTCGGAAAACTAATAATTTCTCTCTTACTCTCTTGTCCCCTCTGTCACTGAACTGTTGAATTCTGAAGAGAGTGTGTTTATTAAGCAGTGTTGGGAACATTACTTTTAAAAAGTAATTAGTTATAGTTACTCACTACTTGTTCCAAAAAGTAACTGAGTTAGTAACTGAATTACTCTATAATGAAAGTAACTCGTTACCAGGGAAAGTAACTATTTGCGTTACTGTTAAAAAAAAATTTGCTTTATATCAAAGAATTGTTTTTATTTTTTTTTGCAGTTTTCAAAAGTCAGTTGAAATGAGTAGAACAGACAGAGGTGTTTGTATTCATGTACTATCATGTAAAAGATGTTCATAGTAACTGAAAACCGAATGGGGGGTAGAGAGTGGGGGAGGCCTCTGTGACTGACTGGTATTGACCAGTATTTGCGTCGCTGTTTTATTAATGTAGGAATACGGCCGTATTCATAGAGAATGAGGAGGAACAGGAGTAAAAGAAACATGTGCCAACGATCAGGGCAGACTTTACGCACAGGCATTGTGCAAGTCTCTCCATACATTCATCAGGCAAAACGGAAAACAATCATCAGCAAATATAAGGTGAAATGCCCTAACAGAATGTTAGCTCTGGAGTGGAGAGCGGGGAGAGAGGGAGAGAGAGAAAGGGAGAGGGGGGAAAGACGCGTCTTTGGGTTAAAAATAAGTTCCAACACTACTGATCGATTCTCCCCCGTGTCCGCACCGCGCTGTGGTGATGACGAGCCGCGCGTGTGGGACACACGTAGTTTTTGGAGCAGAGAGCACGATGCAACAGTAGGCTACTCCGTGAGACTCCGCCCACCCTCTCCACCGCTCCTGCTGCATGAGCCGACACCGCGGCGCTCATTCAGTATAATTGTAACGTGCCACTTTGTTTACCCAGTAACGATAACGGCGTTGTAACGACGGGGAGAGTAATGAATTAGATTACTCCGTTACTGAAAAAATAACGTCGTTACCTAACGCCGTTCTTTTAAACGGCGTTATTCCAAACACTGTTATTAAGTAACAGACAATTTGATATGGGCTCTATTTTATTATTGTTCCTGAAACAGTGAACTGTTGGGTCACTGACACAGTGACGGTGATGTGTTTGTGAAATGTTGTGAAATGCTTGCTACAAATGAATTGCCATTTGGGATCAATAATGTTTTCTGAATCTGAATCTTTGTGTTCTTCACATTGAGTGAGAAGTTCAAATTTGTAAAGGCCTTTTGAAGATTGCGAAAGCTTTCCTGTAGATTCTGAATGACTATTTCTGATAGATGCTCCACTGAAATACAAAAGGTGTGCATACAGGTGTACAATTCCTGTGCTAACAGACTGTGGGCTATCATTTATTTATACAGATAAAAAAAGTTGGACCTCATTTCATTTCATGTATTCATTTATTTGATTTGATTTGAATATTTTATTTCGAGCTAAAGAAGAAAAGAAAAAACAGAAATATATATATACATAATAAAAGAAAAAGAAAAAGAAAAATAATTTACATTACAGCTCGAAAAGGAGTGGGAAGAAGACAAGCTTATTGACTCCCACCCCTGTTCATAAACTTCAATAACAATAACTATAACAATGACTGACAACAGTGCATATTTCTTGCCTTTTTACAAACAACTATCAACCGAGTTGGTTACATATTAACAAATGCGACACTGCATTATACCAGGTCAACATTCACAGTATCTCACACGCTCAACATACACAGTATCTCACACGCTACAACCAGTGTATTATTTCTGTCTCCCATACAGAATTCATTACCATGTTGGCATTATCGTTGTTCACCATCACCATTACAACCCATATAACATTACTCTGTATCAAAGTGTTTGAATGGTACATAAAATACTCCACATTTATTCATGAAAGGTACAGTAATCGCAGACTGATTGATGTTCATGATAACAAGAATGGTCTTACTGATATGTGTTAAAAGGGATTCGGGGCTTTTCTTTCTTATTCTTCTTTTCTGTGACTGGACCAGCTGCCAGAGGGGAGCAGCCCCCGAGCAACCGGACCATCATTTGTTAAGTGTCCTATACTATGCATTAAAAGAGACAATTTTTAGGAGTCTGCTGCCAGAAGAGAGTTTCCTCGAGCTGCCGGCCCCCACATGTCTACCCTATACTATGGGTTGTGTTGAATGCGGAGTACATAGATATGTGCATGTTTTACTTCTAAGAGTTTATTTCAGGCAGACAATAGTAACAAAAGAAAAATATACAATATATAAATAAAATGATCAATTTCTACCTGAAAGGGAGTGGGAAGAAGATAACTTATTTAAACCAATAATGGTAAAAGACAAATTAAACCAACAATGGTAAGGAAACATTGAGCACTTATTAACACTATGAGACAACAGCAATTTAAATAAAGACCCTCATCTCTATATTTTGACCAGACCCGATGTTTATATAACAGTTTGAATCGATTGACAGTTTGGCATTGCTTGTGTTGTACCTGGGATGGATCCCTGAGGCACCCCTTTGGGAACACAATCTTTACCTGTTGTGACAGGGCTGACAATTTGAGAACCATGCAAGGACTGATCAGATACTCCAATCTGTTGTTTTATTAAGAAAGAGTGATTCACCGAATCAAAGGCTTTTGCTAAATCTATGAAATAGCAGTACAGTGTTGTTTAGAGTCCAGAGCAGATGTTATACCTTCAAGGGCTTTCAACAAAAAACAGATTGTGCATAAGTCAGTATGATGAGGTCCCTGAGGTTTATTGTTGTTTTTTGACGAGATTTTCTATGATCTAACATACTGTATAACATATTGTTAAGGTCAGCACGATCTTCACCTTTAAAAAGAGGATGGACTAATGCAAATTTCCAGTCAGACACTAGTGGTTAGGCAAAAATGGGAGCTAGAAAGGAGATAACTTGCCAGTTCCAGCAAGTTTTTTTAGGATCACGAGATGGCAACTTGTTTTACATAGTTTATGAGTTGCAGCAGGTGAAAAAGATTTGGAGAAGATCCAGTGCCAGTAGAATCAGCAGAGGGCTCTAACTTTGTGTTGTGTTTGTTGAAAAGACCTGCCATACGTAGCTTATCATGATGAACTACAATATTATTGACACACATGCTCACTTTAACAGTAATTTAAAAGCTTATGGTGTACTACTGTATTGCCCCTATAGGGAGATTTATTCTCTGCATTTGACCCATCCTACAATGCCACTTTAGTAACTAGCACACTGGGTGATTGCTGCGTTTTATTTCCTTCTCTGGCAGTTTTTACAAATAAACTTTGCACAGATGATAAAATGCTGCAATTTCTTTACTTAATTGATTTTTGACAATCATTACCAGAACACAAATAAACCTTTACGGGAAAAGTTTTCAGAGTTGGCAAACATTTCATTTCAAATACCGTAAAGCTGTTCAAAATACTTCAGAAACATTTCATCATTACAGACGTTTCAACAAAAAGCCGCTTCTCCTTGCTAAATCTAAACTCCACTTCCCTCGCCTCTGCTTCCTGTCCATTTTGGCATCTGGAACGCTGCGTAAACCTTTGAACTCTTACATCAGCCCCCGCCACTTGACTGTCTGGAGCTGGACTGCACTGTCCAGTCCAGCTGCTTGCCTAAGGACAGTCTAGTCCCTGATATTACTGTCTGAGGATTTGGACACTGATGAGGACAGAATGCTTGCGTCAAACCAGTTCAGTGGTCTCTTGTTCTGGATTTATTTGCTGACCTTTGTGCAGTATGTGGTATGTGGTCCAGGTAAGATTATATTTAATATTTTTTTATTATTTGTCATGGTAGTGCAGCACTTGTAGTAGTTGTATTTAAGCACAACCTTGCATTCCACTATTATAGTGTATTTCATTCATCTTGTATGTTTAGTGTTCTATTTTAAATGTAAAAAGTAATGTTAAATGTATTGTTACTTTTTACAAAATGTATTTTTTTTGTTTCCCGCAAGCTTGCACACTGGAAGGTTTTAAACGGTCGGACTTATATGATGTATCTTTCGACTTAAGCGGTTTGAAGGAGAGCTATGACAGTGGGGCTAATGTGAGAGTGCGTTGCCAAGTCGGCTTCAGAGGCTTCTTCAAACTGATCTGCAGCGAGGGAAAGTGGTTTAGCACCGGTGACAAGTTGGATAAACAAAGAAATTATAAAGAAGGGAGTTTATAATGCCGTGAGAAGTAACTTTGATCAACTAATCTTTGTTTTATTTATGTAATAACAATTCCAATATACCGGTTGTACTTTCTTTGTATTCTACACTGCCTGACCAATAATAATACAAAAATCACCATGAATTTATTTAAGCAAATATTGGATAATTGCTGCAAGGGTGATTATTTAAGGATCCCTATTAGTCTTTACCAACGCAAAGACTACTCTCTGATGCAGTGAGTGGCTTCTCATATCTGAAACAATCATACCGAGAGATAAATCTCATGGTCGGGGAATAGATGTCAGTATGTAAATCATTTACAAGCATCAAGCAGAGAAAACATCTACGGAGATTGCAGAAAGTTCTAAAATTGGCAGAAAAATGGTCCCATGCATCATTAAAAACTGAAACGTTTGAAAAAAAAAAAAGATCAGATAAGAGAAAAACAACTGTACAACTCAGGTATATGTTTGATAGTGAAAGTTACAGCATTTCCACAAGCGCAATACGAAGGGAACTGAAGAGATCAGGATTGAAAAGAAAACCACTAATCTGTGAAGCTAACTTCAAAAAATGGCTTCACTTTGCTAGGGAGCAGACAGATTGGACTGGATTGGGTTGGAAAGTGACCTGATAGCGTCCAGAGTGATGGGCTCATCAGGGTAAAAAGAGAGACAGGAGAAGTGCACCCATCATGCCGAGTACCTACAGTGCAAGCCTGTGGGGGCACTGTTCTGATCTGGGGTTGCTGCAGTTTAGCGACACTCTGTGCCCAAGAATGAGGTCAGCGGACGACCTGAATATCCTGAATGACCTGGTTATTCCATCAATGGATTTGTTCTTCCCTGATGGTAAGGGGATATTCCAAGATGACAATGCCAGGATTCATCGGGCTTAGAGTGGTTCAGGGAGCATGAGACATAATTGTACTTTAGTTTAGTTTAGTTTAGTTTATTTATGTCAGTAGGGTCTTCAACTCCCACCTCCGGAAGAGCTTCACCCAGATTCCGAGGGAGGTTGGAGACATGGAGTCCGAGTGGACCATATTCTCCTCCTCCATTGTCGATGCGGCTGCTCGCAGTTGCGGCCGTAAGGTCTCTGGTGCCTGTCGCGGCGGCAATCCCCGAACCCGGTGGTGGCGCCCGGAAGTAAGGGATGCCGTCAAGCTGAAGAAGGAGTCCTACCTGGCCTTGTTGGCTTGTGGGACTCCGGAGGCAGCTGAGAGGTACCGGCAGGCCAAGCGCGCTGCAGCTCATGCAGTCACAGAGGCAAAAACACGGGTCTGGGAGGAGTTCGGAGAAGCCATGGAGGAGGACTATCGGTCGGCCTCGAAGAGATTCTGGCAAACCATCCGGCGCCTCAGGAGGGGGAAGCAGTGCTTCACCAACACTGTTTACAGTGCGGGCGGGGAGCTGTTGACCTCGACTGGGGATGTGGTCGGGCGGTGGAAGGAGTACTTCGAGGATCTCCTCAATCCCACTGTCACGTCTTCCGATGAGGAGGCAGAGGCTGGGGACTCGGAGGGGGGTTCGTCCATCACCCAGGCTGAAGTCACTGAGGTGGTTAGAAAGCTCCTCGGTGGCAAGGCCCCGGGGGTGGATGAGATTCGTCCCGAGTACCTTAAGTCTCTGGATGTTGTAGGGCTGTCTTGGCTGACACGTCTCTGCAACATCGCGTGGCGGTTGGGGACAGTGCCTCTGGATTGGCAGACCGGGGTGGTGGTCCCTCTCTTTAAGAAGGGGGATCGGAGGGTGTGCTCCAATTACAGAGGGATCACACTTCTCAGCCTCCCCGGTAAGGTCTACTCCAGGGTGCTGGAGAGGAGGATCCGGCCGATAGTCGAACCTCGGATTCAGGAGGAACAATGCGGTTTTCGTCCCGGTTGTGGCACACTGGACCAGCTCTTTACCCTACATCGGGTGCTCGAGGGTTCGTGGGAGTTCGCCCAACCAGTCCACATGTGCTTTGTGGATTTGGAGAAAGCGTTCGACCGTGTCCCTCGTGGTGCCCTGTGGGGGGTGCTCCTGGAGTATGGGGTCCGGGGCCCTCTGCTAAGGGCTGTCCGTTCCCTGTATGACCGCAGCAGGAGCTTGGTTCGCATTGCCGGCAGTAAGTCAGACTTGTTTCCGGTGCGTGTTGGTCTCCGCCAGGGTTGCCCTATGTCACCGGTTCTGTTCATTACCTTTATGGACAGAATTTCTAGGCGCAGCCAGGGGCCGGAGGGTGTCCGGTTTGGGAACCTCAGGATCTCATCTCTGCTGTTTGCATATGATGTTGTTCTGTTGGCTTCATCAAATCAGGACCTTCAGCGCGCACTGGGGCGGTTTGCAGCCGAGTGTGAAGCGGCCGGGATGAGGATCAGCACCTCCAAATCTGAGGCCATGGTTCTCCACCGGAAAAAGGTGGCTTCCCCGCTTCAGGTCGGTGGGGAGTCCTTACCTCAAGTGGAGGAGTTCAAGTATCTCGGGGTCTTGTTCACGAGTGAGGGACGGATGGAGCGTGAGATCGATGGACGGATCGGTGCAGCGTCAGCAGTGATGCGGTCGCTGTATCGGGCTGTTGTGGTGGGGAGGGAGCTGAGTCGGGGGGCAGAGCTCTCGATTTACCGATCGATCTACGTTCCCACCCTCACCTATGGTCATGAGATCTGGGTAATGACCGAAAGGACAAGATCGCGAATACAAGCGGCCGAAATGAGTTTCCTTCGCAGGGTGGCTGGGCGCACCCTCCGAGATCGGGTGAGGAGCTCAGTTACCCGGGAGGAGCTCGGGGTAGAGTCGCTGCTCCTTCACGTCGAAAGGAGCCAGCTGAGGTGGCTAGGGCATCTGTTCCGGATGCCTCCTGGTCGCCTCCCTCGGGAGGTGTTCCAGGCATGTCCTATTGGGAGGAGGCCTTGTGGAAGGCCCAGGACACGCTGGTGGGACTATGTCTCCGAGCTGGCCTGGTGTCGCCTCGGGGTCCCCCCAGAACAGCTGGAGGAGGTGTGCGTGGATCGGGAAGTCTGGGCATCTCTGCTGAGACTGCTGCCTCCGCGACCCGGCCCCGGATAAAGCGGAAGAAAATGGATGGATGGATGGATAGTTTATTTATTTGTTTGAGCAGTTAACCTGCTCAAAGGGAGTGGGCTGAAGCCAAAGGCTTATAAGCGCCCACCCCAAAATAAAAATAATAACATTACATTTAATATTTACAAGGTAGCAATCATAAACAAAGGAACATAGGGCAAAGTAACAATAAATGATGAACCAGAACAAAATAAAAACAACAGCAAAATAAAGAACAAAAGAATGTGCTACTTTTATGTTATAAAGGTGCATTAATACATATTATATTCTGAGATCTTGCTACTTCCCAGTTGTCATTACCATCCTCAATATAATTTAATTTGGGTTTAATTAGGCCCGAGAGCCTGACAGGGTCCGGGCCTGTTGTTATTGTACAGACAGTGTGCGGAGCGCACTGACGAAAGACGTGCGTCTTTCTTGAGCGGAGCGCTCAAGAAACAGAGCGCGGAGCGCTCCCCATGCATCACACAGTAATAACGACACTCCCGGCACCCCGACCTGTCCGGTGATGTAAGCGTGTGCCGCGAAAGCGGCACATTTGTTGCTGCTCGAATAAAAAAAAGTGAAAACCACAGGCAAGGCGCAACATGGAGAAGAAAGCAGTCGATGACGAGCGCAACGCGCTCGTCATCGACCATGGCCACTCACCAGCACTCAAAACTCTGTTAGAGTGACTCAGGGCATCGAGACCTATCCGATAATATAGGTCTTTGCCGCGAAAGCGGCATATTTGCTTCTGCTCGCACAAAAATACGAAAAAAAAAACCCATTGGGAAATATTGAGAAAGAAGAGGTAAAAGAGGAGCGCAACGCGCTCGTATTTGACAATAAACCCCACGGTTGGATTACTGGACGTGAGACCTTTCCGAATATATAAATATGCGCCGCCGAAGGCGGCGCTATATTGTTATTGTACGGGTTTTTCTTATTAGGCCCGAGAGCCTGACAGGGTCCGGGCCTGTTGTTATTGTACAGGCAGTGCGCGGAGCGCACTGACGAAAGACGTGCGCGTAGCGCACGTCCCAAAAAGAGCGCGGAGCGCTCAAGAAACAGAGCGCGGAGCGCTCCCCATGCATTACACAGTAATAACGACACTCCCGGCACCACGACCTGTCCGGTGATGTAAGCGTGTGCCGCGAAAGCGGCACATTTGTTGCTGCTCGAATAAAAAAAGGTGAAAACCACAGGCAAGGCGCAACATGGACAAGAAAGCAGTCGATGACGAGCGCAACGCGCTCGTCATCGACCATGGCCACTCACCAGCACTCAAAACACTGTTAGAGAGACTCAGGGCATCGAGACCTATCCGATAATATAGGTCTTTGCCGCGAAAGCGGCATATTTGCTTCTGCTCGCACAAAAATACGAAAAAAAAAACCCATTGGGAAATATTGAGAAAGAAGAGGTAAAATGCTCGTATTTGACAATAAACCCCACGGTTGGATTACTGGACGTGAGACCTTTCCGAATATATAAATATGCGCCGCCGAAGGCGGCGCTATATTGTTATTGTACGGGTTTTTCTTATTAGGCCCGAGAGCCTGACAGGGTCCGGGCCTGTTGTTATTGTACAGACAGTGCGCGGAGCGCACTGAAGAAAGACGTGCGCGTAGCGCACGTCCCAAAAAGAGCGCGGAGCGCTCAAGAAACAGAGCGCGGAGCGCTCCCCATGCATTACACAGTAATAACGACACTCCCGGCACCCCGACCTGTCCGGTGATATAAGCGTGTGCCGCGAAAGCGGCACATTTGTTGCTGCTCGAAGAAAAAAAGGTGAAAACCACAGGCAAGGCGCAACATGGACAAGAAAGCAGTCGATGACGAGCGCAACGCGCTCGTCATCGACCATGGCCACTCACCAGCACTCAAAACACTGCTAGAGTGACTCAGGGCATCGAGGCCTATCCGATAATATAGGTCTTTGCCGCGAAAGCGGCATATTTGCTTCTGCTCGCACAAAAATACGAAAAAAAAATCCATTGGGAAATATTGAGAAAGAAGAGGTAAAAGGCGAGCGCAACGCGCTCGTATTTGACAATGAACCCCACGGTTGGATTACTGGACGTGAGACCTTTCCGAAAATATAAATATGCGCCGCCTTTGGCGGCGCTATATTGTTATTGTACGGGTTTTTCTTATTAGGCCCGAGAGCCTGACAGGGTCCGGGCCTGTTGTTATTGTACAGACAGTGCGCGGAGCGCACTGAAGAAAGACGTGCGCGTAGCGCACGTCCCAAAAAGAGCGCGGAGCGCTCAAGAAACAGAGCGCGGAGCGCTCCCAATGCATTACACAGTAATAACGACACTCCTGGCACCCCGACCTGTCCGGTGATATAAGCGTGTGCCGCGAAAGCGGCACATTTGTTGCTGCTCGAATAAAAAAAAGTGAAAACCACAGGCAAGGCGCAACATGGACAAGAAAGCAGTCGATGACGAGCGCGTTGCGCTCGTCATCGACCATGGCCACTCACCAGCACTCAAAACACTAATACAGTGACTCAGGGCATCGAGGCCTATCCGATAACATAGGTCTTTGCCGCGAAAGCGGCATATTTGCTTCTGCTCGCACAAAAATACGAAAAAAAAAATCCATTGGGAAATATTGAGAAAGAAGAGGTAAAAGGCGAGCGCAACGCGCTCGTATTTGACAATGAACCCCACGGTTGGATTACTGGACGTGAGACCTTTCCGAAAATATAAATATGCGCCGCCTTTGGCGGCGCTATATTGTTATTGTACGGGTTTTTCTTATTAGGCCCGAGAGCCTGACAGGGTCCGGGCCTGTTGTTATTGTACAGGCAGTGCGCGGAGCGCACTGAAGAAAGACGTGCGCGTAGCGCACGTCCCAAAAAGAGCGCGGAGCGCTCAAGAAACAGAGCGCGGAGCGCTCCCCATGCATTACACAGTAATCACGACACTCCCGGCACCCCGACCTGTCCGGTGATGTAAGCGTGTGCCGCGAAAGCGGCACATTTGTTGCTGCTCGAATAAAAACAAGGTGAAAACCACAGGCAAGGCGCAACATGGATAAAAAAGTAGTCGATGACGAGCGCAACGCGCTCGTCATCGACCATGGCCACTCACCAGCACTCAAAACACTGTTAGAGTGACTCAGGGCATCGAGGCCTATCCGATAATATAGGTCTTTGCCGCGAAAGCGGCATATTTGCTTCTGCTCGCACAAAAATACGAAAAAAAAATCCATTGGGAAATATTGAGAAAGAAGAGGTAAAAGCCGAGCGCAACGCGCTCGTATTTGACAATAAACCCCACGGTTGGATTACTGGACGTGAGACCTTTCCGAATATATAAATATGCGCCGCCTAAGGCGGCGCTATATTGTTATTGTATGGGTTTTTCTTATTAGGCCCGAGAGCCTGACAGGGTCCGGGCCTGTTGTTATTGTACAAGCAGTGCGCGGAGCGCACTGACGAAAGACGTGCGCGTAGCGCACGTCCCTAAAAGAGCGCGGAGCGCTCAAGAAACAGAGCGCGGAGCGCTCCCCATGCATTACACAGTAATAACGACACTCCCGGCACCCCGACCTGTCCGGTGATATAAGCGTGTGCCGCGAAAGCGGCACATTTGTTGCTGCTCGAAGAAAAAAAGGTGAAAACCACAGGCAAGGCGCAACATGGACAAGAAAGCAGTCGATGACGAGCGCAACGCGCTCGTCATCGACCATGGCCACTCACCAGCACTCAAAATACTGTTACAGTGACTCAGGGCATCGAGGCCTATCCGATAACATAGGTCTTTGCCGCGAAAGCGGCATATTTGCTTCTGCTCGCACAAAATACGAAAAAAAAAACTCATTGGGAAATATTGAGAAAGAAGAGGTAAAAGAGGAGCGCAACGCGCTCGTATTTGACAATAAACCCCACGGTTGGATTACTGGACGTGAGACCTTTCCGAATATATAAATATGCGCCGCCAAAGGCGGCGCTATATTGTTATTGTACGGGTTTTTCTTATTAGGCCGAGAGCCTGACAGGGTCCGGGCCTGTTGTTATTGTACAGACAGTGCGCGGAGCGCACTGAAGAAAGACGTGCGCGTAGCGCACGTCCCAAAAAGAGCGCGGAGCGCTCAAGAAACAGAGCGCGGAGCGCTCCCCATGCAATACACAGTAATCACGACACTCCCGGCACCCCGACCTGTCCGGTGATGTAAGCGTGTGCCGCGAAAGCGGCACATTTGTTGCTGCTCGAATAAAAAAAAGGTGAAACCACAGGCAAGGCGCAACATGGATAAAAAAGTAGTCGATGACGAGCGCAACGCGCTCGTCATCGACCATGGCCACTCACCAGCACTCAAAACACTGCTAGAGTGACTCAGGGCATCGAGGCCTATCCGATAACATAGGTCTTTGCCGCGAAAGCGGCATATTGCTTCTGCTCGCACAAAAATACGGAAAAAAAAAATCCATTGGGAAATATTGAGAAAGAAGAGGTAAAAGACGAGCGCAACGCGCTCGTATTTGACAATAAACCCCACGGTTGGATTACTGGACGTGAGACCTTTCCGAATATATAAATATGCGCCGCCGAAGGCGGCGCTATATTGTTATTGTACGGGTTTTCTTATTATTATTATTATTTTTCCTCTCCCCCTAAAAAGCCAGTTTCGGCAACTTCCCACTGATGAAAAGTCCTGAATTTTTGCCCAAAATTCAATTAGGTGAAAAAAAAAAACTTCACATCTCCAAAATGTAAAAATTCAAAAAAATGGCGCGTCAGCGCCCCCTGGAAAAACCACGTTAACATTGCGCCCTATGGCCAGACCCCTCAAAATCCCGAAATCCCCGAAAATTTAGTTCGTCGTAGACGAACAAAATTCGGCACAGTGATTGGTCACGTGAAGCCAAACAAAAAAAGATATTATGCGGTTGCTAGGCACCATCAGGAGGCGGCCATATTGGCCAGAAGAGCGATCTGGCGCGAAGGCGCCATTTCGTGCCCTCGCATTTGAACGAACTCGTCCTAGGCCGTTGATCGCAGCGACTCCCCGTTCGCTCCAGATCATCTACACAAGTGGGACATCAAAAGTTATTAAAAACTTTCTAATAGGATTAACGGTGTTGTCATGGCAACGCCATGAATTCGGCGTCCATTTTTAGCGCTCGCCGCCGCGTTCAAACAGTCATAACTCCCACATACTGTGGCCGATTTGAGCGAAACTTGAATCGTTGGTCGAGTCGTCGACCCCGGATGTTGTGATATAGGAAATTTGAAAATGGGCGCGATAGCGCCCCCTGCAGAGCACCAAATAAAAATGAATGAGGAAAATTTTTAACTTTGTCGTAGACAAAAGAAATTTGGCACAGACATCCGTCACGTGAACCCGAACAAAAAAGTCATTGAGGCCACGCCCCTTTCCCAACCGTGTTGCCATGGCAACGACCCGATGTCAACTTTGGCGCAGCCAAACCAAAATTGGTACACGCGTGCGTCATGACAGTCCGAACAAAAAAGTACATTACATGGTTGCTAGGCAACCAACAGGAGGTCGGCCATTTTGGGAAAAATGTAGTAATCTGGCGCCGAAGGCGCCATTTCATGCTCTCCCATTTGAACGAACTCGTCCTAGGGCGTTGAACGCAGCGACTCCCCGTTCGCTCCAGATCATCTACACAAGTGGGACATTAAAAGTTATTAAAAACTTTCTAATAGGATTAACGGTGTTGTCATGGCAACGCCATGAATTCGGCGTCCGTTTTCAGGACTCGCCGCCGTGTTTAAAGACTCATAACTCGCACAAACTGAAGCCGATTTGAGCGTAACTTCAATCGTTGGTCGAGTCGTCAACTCCGATGTTGTGATTTAGACATTTGAAAATGGGCGCGATAGCGCCCCCTGCAGAGCACCAAATAAAAATGAATGAAGAATAAGATCAAACTTTGTCGTAGACAAAGAAATTTGGCACAGACGTGCGTCACGTGATCCCGATAAAAAAAGTCAATCATGGGCCACGCCTCTTTTCCTATCGTGTTGCCATGGCAACCACCCGGTGTCAACTTTGGCGCAGCCAAACCAAATTGGTACACACGTGCGTCATGACTGTCCGAATAAAAAAGTACATTACATGGTTGCTAGGCAACCAACAGGAGGTCGGCCATTTTGGGAAAAATCCAGTGATCTGGCGCCGAAGGCGCCATTTCTTGCCTTTGCTCTTTTATAATCTCGACCTAGTGTGGCAGGTTAGGGCGCGGTAGCGCCTCCCGGTTATTGGGGCGGCGTGCGGCCACCGGCGTCAACCGGCCAAACGAGACCCTCGAGGGCCTCTAAATGCCGCTTGCGGCTTTATTATTATTATTATTTTTTTCTTCTCCCCCTAAAAAGCCAGTTTCGGCAACTTCCCACCGACGAAAAGTCCTGAATTTTTGCCCAAAATTCAATTAGGTGAAAAAAAAAACCTTCACATCTCCAAAATGTAAAAAATGAAAAAATGGCGCCGTCAGCGCCCCCTGGAAAAACAGCGTTAACATTGCACCCTATGGCCAGACCCCAAAATCCCCAATCCCCGAAAATTTAGTTCGTCGTAGACGAAAAAAATTCGGCACAGTCATTGGTCACGTAAAGCCAAACAAAAAACATATTACGCGGTGCTAGGCAACCATCAGGAGGGCGGCCATATTGGCCAGAAGAGCGATCTGGCGCCGGGCGCCATTTCGTGCGCTCGCATTTGAACGAACTCCTCCTAGGGCGTTGAACGCAGCGACTCCCCGTTCGCTCCAGATCATCTACACAAGTGGGACATCAAAAGTTATTAAAAACTTTCTAATAGGATTAACGGTGTTGTCATGGCGACGCCATGAATTTGGCGTCCGTTTTAGCGCTCGCCGCCGCATTCAAAGGTCGTAACTCGAACAAACTGTGGCCGATTTCAGCGAAACTTGAATCGTTGGTCGAGTCGTCGACCCCGGATGTTTGATATATGAAATTGAAAATGGCGCGATAGCGCCCCCTGCAGAGCACCAAATAAAATGAATGAGGAAAAAAATTGAACTTTATCGTAGACAAACGAAATTTGGCACAGACATCTGTCACGTGACCCCGAACAAAAAACGTATTGAGGCCACGCCCCTTTTCCCACCGTGTTGCCATGGCAACGACCCGATGTCAACTTTGGCGCAGCCAAACCAAAATTGGTACACGTGTGCGTCACGACAGTCCCAACAAAAAAGTACATTACATGGTTGCTAGGCAACCAACAGGAGGGCAGCCATTTTGGGGAAAATGTAGTAATCTGGCGCCGAAGGCGTCATTTCGTGCACTCCCATTTGAACGAACTCGTCCTAGGGCGTTGAACGCAGCGACTCCCCGTTCGCTCCAGATCATCTACACAAGTGTGACATCAAAAGTTATTAAAAACTTTCTAATAGGATTAACGGTGTTGTCATGGCAATGCCATGAAGTCGGCGTCCGTTTTCAGCACTCGCCGCCGTGTTTAAACAGTCATAACTCTCACAAACTGAAGCCGATTTGAGCGAACTTGAATCGTTGGTCGAGTGGTCGACCCCAGATGTTGTGATTTAGGACATTTGAAAATGGGCGCGATAGCGCCCCCTGCAGAGCACCAAATCAAAAGAATGAAGAATAAAATCCAACTTGGCAACGACCTGATGTCAACTTTGGAGCAGGCAAACCAAAATTGGTACACGCGTGCGTCATGACTGTCCGAAACAAAAAAGTACTTTACGTGGTTGCTAGGCAACCAATAGGGAAGGTCGGCCATTTTGGGAAAAATGGAGTGATCTGGCGCCGAAGGCCGCCATTTCTTGCCTTTGCTCTTTTACAAACTCAACCGAGGGTGGCAGCGACATCATAACCACGTAGGGCGCGGAAGCGCCTCCCGGTTATTGGGGCGGCGTGCGGCCACCGGCGTCAACCGGCCAAACGAGACCCTCGAGGCCTTTAAATGCCGCTTGCGGCTTTAATTATTATTTTTCCTCTCCCCCTAAAAAGCCAGTTTCGGTACTTCCACTGATGAAAAGTCCTGAATTTTTGCCCAAAATTCAATTAGGTGAAAAAAAAAACTTCACATCTCCAAAATGTAAAAATTCAAAAAAATGCGCGTCAGCGCCCCCAGGAAAAACCACGTTAACATTGCGCCCTATGGCCAGACCCCCAAAATCCTGAATCCCAGAAAATTTTAGTTCGTCATAGACGAACAAAATTCGGCACAGTGATTGGTCACATGAAGCCAAACAAAAGATATTACGCGGTTGCTAGGCAACCATCAGGATGGCGGCCATATTGGCCAGAAGCGATCTGGCGCCGAAGGCGCCAATTCGTGCGCTCACATTTGAACGAACTCGTCCTAGGGCGTTTGAACGCAGCGACTCCCCGTTCGCTCCAGATATTCTACCAGATAAAAAAGTTATTATAAACTTTCTAATAGGATTAACGGTGTTGTCATGGGGACGCATGATTCCCGGGCGTCCATTTATAAAGCGCTCGCCGCCAATAGCGTTTCAAACATCATAACTCCGCACAACTGGTGGGCCCGATTTGAGACGAAACCTTGAATCGTTGGGTCGAGTCGTTGACCCCGGCTGTTTTGATATCTTAAATTGAAAATGGCGCAATAGCGCCCCCTGCAGACACCAAATAAAAATTAATAGGGAAAAAAATTTAAGTTTGTCGGTAGACAAAAGAAATTGGCACGACATCCGTCACGTGCCCAAAGTCATTGAGGCCACCCTTTTCTCACGGTCATCAACGACCGATTCAAACTTTGGGGCGCAGCCAAACCAAAATTGGTTAACGCGTGCATCATGACAGTCCGAACAGAAAAAAGTACATTACATGGTTTGCAGCAACCAGCAGGAGGGCGACATTTGGGAAAATTGTAGTAATCTGGCGCCAAAGCGGCAATTTCATGTCTCCCATTTGAACAAACTCGTCCCTAAGGGCGTTTGACGCAGCGATCCCCGTGGCTCCAGAATCATCTTACTACAAAGTGGGGACTCAAAAGCTATTAAAAAACTTTCTAATAGGATTAACGGTGTTGTATGGCAACACCATGATGTCGCTCCATTTTCAGCGCTCGCGCCGCGTTCAAAGAGTCTGTAACTAGCACATCTGTGGCCGATTTGAGCGAAACTTGATGTTGGGTCGAGTCCTCGACCCGGATGTTTGATATAGGAAATTTAAAATGGGCACGATAGCGCCCCCTGCATTGCACAAATAAAATGAATAAGGAAAAAAACAGGACTTTGGGTCGTAGACAACGAAATTTGCACGACATCCGTCATGTGACCGATAAAGTAATTGAGGCCAACGCCCCTTTTCCTACGTGTTGCCGATGGCAACGACCCGATTCAACTTTGGCGGCAGCAAACATGATGTACAGCGCGTGCGTCTGACTGTCCGAACAAAAAATAACATTACAATGTTGCTAGGCAACCAACAGGAGGTCGTCATTTTGGGGGAAATCGAGTACCTGGCGCGAGGCGCCATTTCTTGCCTTGCTTTTTTAACATTTAACCAGGTAGGCGCGGCAAGCGCCTCCGTTTTGGGGCGGCTGCGGCCACCGGGCGCACGCGGCCAACGAACCTGAGGCTCTAAATGCCGTTGGGCTTTAATTCTTATAGGCCGAGGCCTGACAGGGGCCGGGCCTGTGTTATTGTACAAGGGTGCGCGGAGCGCACTGACGAAAGACGTGCGCGTACGCACTCCCAAAAGAGCGCGGAGCGCTCAAGAAACAGAGCGCGGAGCGCTCACCCATGGCAATTAACAGAAGTAAAACGACACTCCCGGCACCACGACCTGTTCCCGGTGATGTAAGCGTGTTGCGCGAAGCGGCAACATTGTTGCTAAGCTCGAATAAAAAAGGTGAAAACCACAGGCAAGGCGCCCAAGATGGCAAAGCAGTCGATGAGGGCAACCGCTCGTCATGACCAATGGCCATCACCAGCACTTCAAACACTGTTGAGTGACTCAGGCATCGGAGACCTATGCCGATAATAAGGTCTTTGCCGCGAAAGCGGCATGATTGCTTCCTCGCACAAAAATACGAGGCAAGTGTAACATGATCGTTGGTCGAGTCGTCGACTACGGATTTTTGTGATATAGGAATTTAAATGGGCCGATAGCGCGCCTGCAGACACCCAATGGAACATGAATGAGGAAAAACGGACCGATGCATTTTGACGCAAGCCAAACAAAATTGGTGGCACGCGTGCGTCATGATTGTTTGAAACACAAAAGTACATTACATTGGTTGTAGCAACCAACAGGAAGGTTCGGCATTTTGGAAAATCGAGTGATCTGGCGCCGGAAGGCCATTTCTTGCCTTGCTCTTTATAAGATCTCGACCTCTGTGGCAGGTAGGCGCGGCAAGCGCCTCCGATTATTTGGGCGCGTGTGGCCACGCGTCAACGGCCAAACGAGACTCGAGGGCCTCTAAATCCGCTTTGCGGCTTTAATTATTATTATTTTCTTCTCCCCCCCGAGCCAGTTGTCGGCAACTCCACTGACGAAAAGTCCTGAATTTTTGCCCAAAATTCAATTAGGTGAAAAAAAAAAACCTTCACATCTCCAATTTTAAAATTAAAAAAATGGCGCGGTGATGCGCCCCCTGGAAAAACCGTTACATTGCGCCTATGGCCAGACCCCCAAAACCCGAATCCCCGAAAATTTTGTTCGTCGTAAGACGACAAAATTCGGCCACAGGTGATTGGTCAACGTGTAAGCAACAAAAAACATATTACCGTGGTTGCTAAGGCAACCATCAGGAGGGCGGCCATATTGCCAGAAGTGCGACCTGGGCGCGAAGCGCCATTTCGTCCTCGCCATTTTGAAACGAATTCGTCCTACAGGCTTTGAACCGCAGCGGACTCCCCGTTCCGTCTCCCAGATCCTCTACACAAGTGGGAATCAATTTTTAAAAACTTTCTAATAGGATTAACGGTGTTGTCATGGCGACGCCCATGAATCGGTGTCCATTTTCAGCGGCTACGCTACGCGCTTCAAACATCATATCTCGCACAAACTGTGGCATTTGAGCGAACTTGAATCGTTGGTCTCGTTTGACCCGATGGTTTTGATATTTTGAAATTTGAAATGGGCCAATATGCGCCCCTGGCGAGCACCAATAAAATTTAATAAGGGAAAAAATGTAAGTTGTCTAGACCAAAAGAATTTGGCAGCAGCTCGTCCGTACCCCGAACAAAAAGTATGAGGGGCCAGCCCTTTTCTCACCGTGTTCCATGGGCAACGACCCGTGTCAACTTTGCGCAGCCAAACCAAATTGGTACACGCGAGGTGCATCATGACAGTCGAACAAAAAGCTACATTACATGGGTTGCCTTAGGCAACCAACCAGAGGCGCCATTTTGGAAAAATGTAAGTGAATCTGGCGCCAAAGGCGCCATTTATCTCTCCCATTTGAACGATACTCGTCCTAGGCGTTGAACGCAGCGACTCCCCGTTGCTCCAGATCATCTACACAATGGACGTCAAAAGTTATTAAAAATTCTTAATAGGATTGACGGTGTTTGTCATGGCACAACCATGAATCGGCGTCCATTTTTCAAGCGCTCGCCGCCGCTTAAGAGTCTAACTCGCACATACTGTGGCCGATTTGGAGCGAAAACTGAAATCGTTCGGTCGATGTCCTCGCCCCGGGATTGTTGTGATATAGGAATTTGAAAATGGGCACGATAGCGCCCCTGGCAATTGGCACCAAATAAAAATGAATGAGGAAAAAATTTAGTTTGGTGTAGACAAGAAATTGGCACAGACCATCCGTCATGTGAACCTCCGAACAAAAAGTCATCTGGGCCACGCCCCTTTTTCCCCACCGTGTTGCCATGGCAACGCCCCGGTCAACTTTGGCGCAGCCAAACCAAAATTGGGTACACGCGTGCGTCATGACTGTCCGAACAAAATTAATAATT
>VHKM01001288.1:0-54187 GCA_007210695.1 Neogobius melanostomus | reverse complement strand
TTAAACCAGGTGTGAGTGGATTTTGCTGAAAAACCAGGGACAGTTCGTTAAGAAATAAGATGAGTCCAGACGGAATTTTCCAATTAAAAAGTGAAAATGGATTGACTTCTGTGCGTCTGGCCAACGTCCCACGCATCTTCGATAGGTGGTGGCTTTGTACTCCGTGGTATGAAGTTGGTCTTTTTTTAATGAGTTTCGAATGCTCTGTGAGCGCTTGGTTTTAGCTCGCAATTATGAATCCCAGTGCTGAGCTCAACCATATTCAATGGATCGCTTCGATTTATAAACGAATAAGTTGCCATGCCTAAATATCAATTATACATGCATTTAGTCCTTTAATATAGCGCTTTTCCAACGATGCTCAAAGTCGCTTTTTACAATTTCTGCATTATTTATTCACTCCATACCTCGGCTGGATGACAAGAGAGCAACCAGTCTCGCACACATCAACCACCAACACATTTTCACCACCTAAACTACATTTCCCAGCTTTCCTGGTGTTTCCAAACGGGTCTCCCTCCAAAGTCCTTGCAGGGCCCGTCCCTGCCTTAAGCTTCCGAGGTCTGACTGATCAGCATAGCAAAGGCCGTCTGGTCCATACATTGTTCTGAAACATTTGACCTGGCCCCGCCCACACTCTTTTTAAAAATCGACAATCGTACTGTAATCATCATTTTTTTGTTATGTTTTACTATTGTCGCTACACGAACTCACTCTCGCAACTTTCATACAAAGTCGTCTAAACTAAATTTTTCAAGGTATAAACCGAAAAGTTGGTGATAATACTGTAGTGAAGTTGGTCTAGTTAAAAATGAGTGCGTTCTGTTTTCAAGCTTGGGAGTGGGTTGCACAAGTGACACCACGTCCCGCCACCAGCCTGACTGTTTTAGTGGCATGGTTTTAGAATTATGAACGGATAATGTGCATTTTGAGACATTTTCTTCTGGCCACGGCCCCAATCTTCTGAATAATAAACATGACCTTAACGTCATTCGTTTTGTTTGAGTCCCAGTGTTTAGCCCAATACTGGCAAGTTGTAATAGAAAAAATTCCAAACAACTGCCAGTTTTTCAAGGTATAGCCTGGGGGCCGCTGGTCCTGGGAGCAGCATATATGTCTCACCCATCCGCTGCGTCTTCGCTTCAGTTTTCCCGGGTGGTGATTAGTGAAACTGAAGTATTGAGCGTCTGTCTGGCCAATGACCTGTTACGCGTGAAGCCCTGTTCTTCGAAAATTACAGCGAAATGCAACGCATTCGTTCGCCCGCGGCGTTATGAGGGCGTTGAATATGTTTTACAAAACCCGTTACTGTTCCTTGAAGTTCAGATGTCTAGATGCACGTGTGTCCAAGTATCGAGTTTTATATTGGATGAAAACCAGGGACTAGTTGTTAACTAACATAAGGTTTGGAGTCCAGCGTTTTTTTTCAATTGAAAGTCAAAAGTGGCCGACTCCCTGTGCGTCCGGCGCGGTGGCGCTCCAATTTGCGTTTTGGTTTGTCCTGGATCGTGCCCTTTCACTGTAACCCAAGGGTTTTTGGGGCTACGGGCCAAAAAACGCGCGTTTTTCATTGAATGGGGTAACTTTGGGGAGGGGGCGCTGTGGGAGCCATTTTTGTTTTGGCGTGCCAATTCGTCTATTTTACCATACCATTTTCACAGCATTTCCCATGGCTCCACAAAATTTGGTGAGTTTTCGAGCAACGTTTGGGCCGTCAAAGTCACGATCCTTTCAACCGGAGAACTACGCCAATAATAATAAAAGAACCACAACAAAAACAATCCCTTGCCGGGGACTGCGTCCGGCTCGGGCCTAAATAATAATAAGAAAAACTCGTAAATAACAATATAGCGCCGCCTTCCGCGGCGATATTTATATTATTGAAAGGTTCACGTCCGTAAATCAACCCGTGGGGTTTTTGTCAAATAGAGCGCGTTTGCGCTCCTCTTACCCTTTCTTTTCTCATATTTTCCCAATGGGGTTTTTTTTTCGTATTTTTTGCGAGCAAGAAGCAAATATGGCGCCTTTTCCCGCGGCAAAGAACCTATATTATCGGGATAGGTTTCGATGCCTGAGTCAACTCTAAAAACAAGTGTTTGAGGGCCTGGTGGTGGCCATGGTCGATGAGAAGCGCAACGCGCTCGTCATCGACTGCTTTCTTGTCATGTTGCGCTTGCCTTGGTTTTCACTTTTTTTTTATGTCGAGCAGCAACAATGTGGGCGCTTCGTGGCACAATGCCGCTTAACATCAACCGACAGGTCCGTGGTGCGGGAGTGTCCGTTATTACTTCTGTGTAATGCATCGGGGAAAAGCGCTCCGCGCTCTTGGTTTTTTCTTGTAGCGCTCCGCGCTTTTTAGGGACGTGCGCTATGCGCACAGCCTCTTCGTCAGTGGTGCTCGTGTGCTCCGCGCACTGCCTGTACCAATGAACAAACAGGCCGGACCTGTCCAGGCTCTCGCGGCCTATAATATTAAAGCCGCAAGCGAGCATTTAAGAAGGCCGCTGGGGTTTCGTTTGGCCGGTTTGACGCCGGTGGCGCACGTGCCGCAATAACGCGGGAAGGCGCTGCCGCGCCTACCCTGCCACACTAGGTCGAAGAACATAAGGCAAGAAATGGCGCCTCCGGCGCCACGATCCTCGTTTTTATTCCCAAAATAGCAAACTCCTGTTTGGTTGATAGCACCATGTAATGTACTTTTTTGTTCGGACAGTCATGACGCACGCTAGGGTGCATCAAACGCCCCAATGTCAACCATTATTCTGTCCCCGTTTAAAACATTCCTTTGGTCATAAAAGAATTTCTACCAATTTTTGTCTAATTCCAACATTGTTTAGGGGTCCACCTCAATAGCAAGATTGCATTGGGTTATATGGGCATTCTATAGCGATATTCATGTAGTTGAATGTTATTTGCTCTTTACTTATGTATATTTTACAATGGTACTGAATTTGATAAAATACTATTCTTTGCTTGTTTATTCAAGCTGTTTGTGAAGTCTGCAATCTTTGAAAGTGAGTTTTACAAAATATTTCAATTTTATCTAATTTTGTATTAAACCTTTTAATTTTAATTTTATTGAACTATTATGTATACTTTCATGTTGTCGCAATTCTAGAGCCTGTTTTACAAATGTTATATGCAAACTGTTATTAGTCATTACAGGCTGTTAGATTTAGCACATGTTGACTGTTAACACATTGAGTGCCGCGCTGTTTTGGGAATAATTCAGACCATTTTTTCATGACCACAGAATCAAATACAGGTCACGTAACTGCAGCCTGTGTGACAGTCCAGAAGCAGCTTGGACAAGTTCTCCTTTGGTCAGCCTGTCGTCACCATGTTGGTGAGATTATCCTGTCTCATGTTTTTGATGATCTGAAGATTGAGTCATCCAAGTCTCCAGAATGCTGTTTTTAGACTTTAGCTCAGCATTCAACACTATAATCCCACAGCAGCTAATACACAAACTGCTCCACCTGGGGATCAACACATCACTGTGCAACTGCTGCTGACTTTCTGACGGGGAGACCACAGGCTGTACGTGTTGGCGGAAATCCTCCAGAACCATCACACTGAACACGGGGGCTCCCCAAGGCTGTGTGCTGAGCCCCTCCTGTTCACTCTGCTGACCCATGACTGCGCTCCAAAGTACAACTCAAACCTCTTCATCAAGTTTGCAGACGACACAACAGTGGTGGGTCTCATCAGCAACAGAGACGAGTCAAACTACAGGAGTGAGGTGAGCAGTCTGGCCATGTGGTGCACACAGAACAATCTCTCTCTAAATGTGGAGAAGACAAAAGAGATTGTTATGGATTTTCGAAGAGCGCGGGTCCAGCATGCTCCTCTAATAATTATTATAGGAGCATGCTTGATTATAATCAACGGTGCTGCAGTGGAGAGGGTGACCAGCACTAAGCTCCTGGGTGTGCATATCACAGTGAACCTCTCCTGGACCATGCACACTACATCACTGGTCAAGAAAAGTAATCAGTGTCTCTACTTTGTCCGCAAGTTAAGAAGAGCCAGAGTCCCAGCCTCTGTTATGTGCAACTTCTACAGAGGGACTATAGAGAGCATCCTGACCAGCTCCATCACTGTGTGGCTCTTCTACAGAGGGACTATAGAGAGCATCCTGACCAGCTCCATCACTGTGTGGCACTTCTACAGAGGGACTATAGAGAGCATCCTGACCAGCTCCATACTGTGTGGTTCTTCTACAGAGGGACTATAGAGAGCATCCTGACCAGCTCCATCACTGTGTGGCTCTTCTACAGAGGGACTATAGAGAGCATCCTGACCAGCTCCATCACTGTGTGGCACTTCTACAGAGGGACTATAGAGAGCATCCTGACCAGCTCCATCACTGTGTGGTTCTTCTACAGAGGGACTATAGAAGAGCATCCTGACCAGCTCCATCACTGTGTGGCCTCTACAGAGGGACTATAGACCCGACCACCCCCCCCGAAAACCCCCAGCTCCATCACTGTGTGCGGCGCCAGCACTGCCTCCTGCCGAAAGAGCCTCCAGCGCATGGTGAGAGCAGCGGAGATGATCTGTGGAGCCCCTCTCCCCTCTATTAAGGACATGTATTCCACCCGTCTCACCCGCAAAGCCGTCAGAATCACCAAGGGACCCTATGCACCCATCACACAGTCTCTTCAAGGTAATACCTTCAGGGAGGAGACTGCGGAATCTACGGGCCAGGTCCAGTCGACTTAAGAACAGTTTCATACACAAGGCCATTGGGAAGGTGAACTCCCTCCCACCCCTCTTCCCCCACCCCCTGCTCCACAATCAAGAATGAGAGAAATGTAATTTCAAATCATTCACATGGTTTGACAAATTAAAAAAATAAATCTTGAATCTTGAGACAGGTGAAAAACATTGCACAGGGCAACAGAAGAGTTTTTACAAAACCAGGAAGTCCGTTGGAGAAAATGCATATGAGAGAAATTAAAATGCATTTTTTTGGAATGGATGGAACTGTCTGTTTAAGTCCAAATACTAGAACTGTAACTAAAGTGTTATGTAAAAGAATGAATTGTCTGAATGTATTGACTTAAAAAAAGTATTTACGCTCCAAACAGAAGGGTTAAAACTAACACCCTTTCAAAACGATATTGGAAACCTTAGGTTTGCCAAAATTGCAATCGAAAAGAGAAAAAGAAAAAGAAAAAAGAATTAGGTTTTTAAGAAAAGCAGACTATCAAAAGAGAACAAATAATCTGCCAGAGTTTCTTAAACATCTTCATAGGAGGACGAGAAGGAGGCGGATCGTGGTGGTGTGGTACTGAAGGTCACAACATCAAAAGCGTGACCTGGCTAAAATGGGAGGCGCCAAATCCAGCTCCTAGCTGCAGCTGTCCACTCCATCCATGCTGTGTCGCAAGGAGTGGCCTAGCCAAGGTGGGAGGAGCCAAGTCGAGTACTCCCATCCACACCTTCATCAACGCCATCCACTGTGCCGCAAAAAGAAATCAACAAGAATCCATCTCATGTTGCAAGCTGGTGGGTGCCACTGTGTCGTCATCTTCGGAGGAAAAATCTGAATGGTCCGGAACCCTGCCATCTCAAGGTCATCAAATTAGAAAATATCCTTAAAGCACTAAGCCAACAAATCGACACAAAAACACAAGAATGATTGACACATGGTTTCCTAGACACTGTTAGACAGAAGAAGTGGTGAACAGTGATTGAACCTGTACCACGAGAAGATAGAAAGACAGAAACTCTTTGAAAATACTTTTTGAAGGAGACATTTTGAAGAGACTATTGAAGAAGAACAATGGCGATGGACAATGCATTATACTGGTTTTTCTAAAACACTAATCAGTATGAAGATCTCAACAAGACTCTTGTCAGTGGAAAGAGTCCATGACTGTGAACGAGTTGAACTTGAGACATTCAGAGTCCGATTAACAACATCAAAGAAGTGAAACACTGATAGTAATGTACTATCATTACTATGGGGTATATTGACAATGTACATCATGTCAGCTATAAAGGTTGTAAGTTTGAAGTTATGAGAAGTCTATGCTCGGGAAAGGCACATCAACGCTGTACTGGCCTCACAGAACCTTTCTGCTATCCAGCGAGATAAACACCTCCACACAATAAGTCAGTGACGCCAGGATGGGTTTAGACCTCTGCATTTATATGGCAGGTGTGAAACTGTAACAACAACAGAATAATACATCAGTAAATATTCCCAGAGGTAACATACTAGAAAAACGTTATAATCTAATCATAGCAGTGTAAATAGTTCGTTAGCATCTTGTAAATAGTTCGGGGTTTTTTGTGAACAAGTACTCTTCAAATATACTCTTAATAACTAAAATGAACACTACACTACAAACAATACTTACAGGGAATGCCCTTAATAAACTGTAAAGCGTCAGGACACAACTCAGCAGCGATCTTTTTACTTTTCTCTGTTAGTAACGTTATTAACGTTACTTTCCTCGCGCTCTTAAAGGGGCCGCGCACAAATATTAACACCAAAATAAACTGGGCAAAACACTCCCCGTCTGGTATCTAGGGATACCACATAAACTTAAATATCACCCGAAAAGAGCAGTACCATCTCTGATATTGGTCTATAATAACTCTTAACAGTTCCTTGGGAGGCAACTTTAACCTCAGCCTTTCGTATGACTCCATCTTCACTAGGAACTGTCTTTACTATTATGCCCATTGGCCACTCATTTCTTCTTGTGTGTTTGTCCTTGAGGAGAATAACATCTCCTTGTTTGATGTCAGCCTTTTTGTGGTGCCATTTCTGACGAGATTGAAGGCTATTCAAATACTCCTTACGCCATCTGCTCCAGAAGTTGTCCGCAAGAAACTGGACACACTTCCAGTGGCTTTTGAGCATTTCTTTCTGATTTACATTGTCGCAGATTTGTGGTGCCACATGTGTTTTTTGTGTCAGCAGCATTGCAGGTGACAAGATATGGGGATGTTCTGGGTCTGATGAAACTGGTAACAAAGGGCGTGCATTTATTATGGCTGTTACCTCTGCAAGAAACGTGGTCAAGATTTCATGAGTGAGTTGAACACGTCCAGCCTGCATCAGCATGTTATCAAGTATACGACGAGCCACACCAATCATCCGTTCCCATACACCTCCCATGAGATGAATGTGGTGGGTTGAAGATCCACTTGCACTTCTGATTTTGCAAGTATTGTTGTACTTTCCCTTCTTCTGAAGCATTTGTTGTAATTTCCTTGAGAGCGCCAATGAAGTTAGTGCCGCAATCTGAACATAACTGCTTTGCGGGCCCTCGCAGGGCAAAGAAGCGCCTTAATGCATTGATGAAACTTGATGAGCTCATCTCCTCCACTACTTCGATATGGACGGCCCTTGTGCATAAGCAAGTGAAGAGTACTGCCCATCTTTTACTGTTTGCCTGACCCCCTCTTGTTCGCCTTGCAGAAACCTCCCATGGGCCAATGTCCAAACCCACATAAGAAAAGGGAGGCTCCACTTGGAGCCTGTCAGCGGGCAAGTCACTCATTATTTGCTCTTCACACTTTCCTCTTAGTCTTTTGCATGTCACACATTTGCTTATGACCTTGCCAATGCATCGTTTTGCTCCTACAATCCACAAGCCACTATCACGAACAGCACCCTCGGTAAAATGTCTTCCTTGATGTTTAATCTTTTCATGGTGGTAGCGCACTAAGAGGGTTGTAACATGGTGCCTGCCTGGTAAGATTATAGGGCTTGTTTCTTTAACTCCCAGCCCAGCACGAGAAATACGACCACCAACTCTCAAAAGCTTGTCATTGCCAATGGTGGGGTTGAGTTTTATGAGTGGGCTCTTTCTGGAGAGATCCTGTTTCTTAGAGATACATTCTATTTCATCGGCATATGTGTCAAGCTGAACATTTCTTATGATAAAGTTTCTGCTTGTTCCAGCACTTCAGTGGTGATGCCTGATTTACAAATGTGCCATCCTGAGCACTTTGTGTTTGTGGACCGAGAGAAGCCTTGTGCAATGTGGATAAGGTTTGACACTGCTCTACTCAGTGACCTCCATGTGGAGAAACGCTCCCAACAATCTGAGTTCAGTGCAGCTTTAGTCATGTGTGTACAGAGTGTTTTTACCTCAGGGCGCACCTCTGTGTCATTGTCTGGGTCCAGCAAATCGAATCCTTGTTGCTCCTGCTGGATCTCTGAAGAGCGCTGAAGGAAAGACGGGCCCGTGAACCATGTTGTGTCTTGCAAAGCAGCAGCTGGGACTGATCGTGAGCCGTGGTCAGCAGGGTTTTGGTCAGTTGTAATGAAATGCCACTGCTCGGGAGTCGTAGACTCTCTAATACGACGAACACGGTTGTTTACATAAACATAAAAGCGCCTGGACTGGTTGTGGATATAACCAAGGACCACTTTGCTATCTGTGTAGTAACTGATTTTGTCTATTGGGTGGTCAATCTCATCAAAAATCACCTCTGCCATTTCCACCGCCATTACTGTGGCACAGAGTTCGAGCCTAGACACCGTTAGCTCTGGCTGCGGAGCGAGTCGTGCTTTGCCTAGCACAAATCCAACTTCTGTAGTGCCATTATGAGCAGTGACTTTGAGGTATGAGACTGCACATATTGCTTTCATAGATGCGTCTGAAAACATAAATAGCTCAACACCTTTGGCTTGAGAGAGTGACATTCTAGTGTATGATCGAGGAATATGGACCTTGCTGAGACATAAAAGGGACTGTTGCCACTCTACCCACCTTCCTTTCATGTTCTCAGGTAGGAGCAAGTCCCACTCTGTAGTTTGAAGTGACAGTTCTCTTAGAAGGAGTCGTCCTTCAATGATCACTGGAGACAAAAACCCAAGTGGGTCAAATACACTGTTGACGGTAGAGAGGACCCCTCTGCGCGTGTATGGTTTATCAAAGCGAGGTATGTGAAAGATGAAATAGTCCTCCATTATGTTCCACTTTACACCAAGGCTGCGTTGATCTGGGAGATCATCCTTGAACAGATCTAGATCCTGAAGATCTTTGGCACGGTCCTCAGCTGGAAATGCATGCATCACTTTGACTTTGTTGGATGCTATTTTGAGGAGGCGGAGGTTTGAGTCTGCCAGGATTGCCTGTGTCCGTTTTAATAAGTCAATGGCTTCATTGTTCGGTGGGAACAGATTTTAAGGCATCATCCACGTAAAAGTCACGTTCAATGAATTGACGGACATCTGACCCGTATTTGGCTTCTCCTTGTTGTGCAGCTCTCCTCAGACTGTAAGTTGCCACAGCAGGGGAGGGGCTGTTGCCAAACACGTGGACTCGCATTCTGTAGTCAACCAGGTCATTCTGTGGATTGTTGTCTTTGTGCCAAACAAATCTGAGTACATCCCTGCAGTCCTCACGCACCAGGAAGCAATAGAACATCTGTTGGATATCTGCAGTAACCGCGACTGGATGCTTCCTGAACCTGACAAGCACGCCTAACAAACTATTGTTTAGGTTAGGCCCTGAGAGTAGTACTGCGTTGAGAGATGTACCTTCAAACTGTGCGCTAGAGTCAAATACCACTCGGATTTGTGATGGCTTTTGTGGATGGTACACTCCAAAATAGGGCAAATACCAGTATTCTTCGTCATCCTGAACTGGTGGTGCGAGCTCTGCGTGCCCATTGTCCAACATTTTCTGCATAAAGTCCAAAAGATGGGCCTTCATCTCAGGGTTTTTGTTAAGAGTACGTTCTAGCGACTTGAGGCGACTGATTGCATACCGGCGATTGTTTGGCAATGGTGCCCTCGGCTGTCGAAATGGTAGTGGAGCCACCCAGCTTTGTGTCTCGTCTTGAAAACACTCATTGTCCATAATTTCAAGGAATAGCAGGTCGTCCATTGAAGGTGCGAGCTTGTTGTCGTCTTTGGTTTGGCAGAACACATTGTTTCCCATTGTTTCGTTTTGTGCATTGCCTTTCATTTGCGTGGCACTGCTGATTGACAGCTGTCCCTTTGAGTGACCGGTGTCTGCTTTGACAGTAAAGTGACTTTCACATGGGGGAAATGGGTCGGTCTCCCATTTGTCAGTACGTGAGTCTTGAGAGTGGTAACTTGTGGAGGTTTATGAGTAGTGCCCAAACATACATCTCCAACTATCACCCACCCTAAGTCCAGTCTCTGAGCATATGGTGCATCGTGAGGGCCATTGATTTGATTGCGCACTTTATGAACTCTGAGTATGTCCCGTCCAAGCAGTAGTAGAATCTCCGCATTGCTGTCCAAAGGAGGGATTTTGTGAGCTATGCTTTCAAGATGGCGATGACAATTTGCAGCGGCAGGAGTGGGGATTTCTTCTCTTTTGTTTGGTATCATGTTGCACTCAATTAACATGGGTAGGTGTATGGCATGGGCACCATCTATGGACTCTATCATGTAGCCAACAGCTCTTCTTCCAACAGTAAGGCCTATACCACTACACGTTTGAAGGGTGTATGGTGCTGCATTACCTTGTACCTTGAAAATGTCAAAAAACTCAGAGCGTGCAAGTGACACGTTACTCTGGTCATCCAGCATAGCGTACATTCTTTTGCTTTTGCTAGAATCATTGGCAGGATATACATTGACCATGCATATTTTGGAGCAGGACTTCCCCAAGAAACCCTCTCCACATACCTCAGTACAGCTTGAAACAACTGTTGCCTCCTGTCCTTCTTGACTCTCCCCGCCGTAATCTGCTGGAGGCTGGGGGGATTTGGGACGGTGAGGTGCATCTGAATGCAAGGCAGTTGGGTGCTTGTCACTGTCACATTCTAAACATTTAACTGCTGCGTCACAGTTTCGAGCTACATGTTTGTTGGATGCACAGCATTTGAAACAGATATTATGTTGCTTTAATATTGTCTTTCGTTCCTGAAGAGGTTTTTCTCTAAAGCTCCTGCATTGCTGTAAGGCATGTGGTTTATTATGCACAGGGCAGCGTTTGTCTGGTCCTTCAGTGGGTGGGGCAGTAACATTAGTTTTGTGCACAGACACTATTCTGCGATTGATACCTTGACTCTCACTGTACCTGTCCTTTTTAACTCCAGTGGTGACCAGCGACTGCAGACTGAAGCTCGGGTTATTGCGTGCCTTTGCTTGAGTTTCTATGAAATTAAGAAAGAATGTGAAGGGGGGGAAAGTCACCCTGTACTGCTGCTTGTAACGTGAACCTTCCATCATCCATTTGTCCTGTAGTCCAAACGGCAGTTTATCCACGATTGGCGCGACCCCTCTTGCAGTGTCAAGATAAGAGAGTCCATACAGATATCCTTCTTCTTTTGCTGAATTAATCTCCAGTAGCAAATCACTCAGCTCTCTTAGTTTACGACTGTCTTTGGGCCCTATTGTGGGGAACTGATCCAGTTTTGCGAATAGAGCGCCCTCTATAGCCTCTGGCGATCCATACACCTCTTCCAATCTCTCCCATATAAGCTTTACTGCCACTAATGGTTTTCTTATATTTACTGCTTTAATGCGTTGTGCATGTTTGTTGGATTCAGGACCAAGTGACTTTATTAGGAGATCGATTTCTTCTGTTGCATTAAGTTCAAGGGTCTCGACCGCATTGAGAAATGATGATTTCCAGGACAGGTAGTTTTCAGGCTGGTCGTCAAACTTGCCAAGTTCTGATGTTAGCAACTGGCTCTTCACTAAATACCTTGCAAGTTCATTAGTGTCACTGGAATGGTATTGTGCAGGGGAGTAATACTGAGAACGACCACCAGAGGGCAGTGTAAGCCCAGGAGAAACATGACTCCGGTTTTGCTGGTGATTTACAGCTTGTGGTTGTCCTCCCTGTCGGTCAGGTAAAGAATATTTGGGTTTAGCGCCACTATTTTCTGGGGTTATAGGAGAGAGGTAGTCTTTTGACACTGTGTGCAGAGCATCTTGTTGCATTTGTGAATCTTTTGGCTGGACTGAATACATGCCGCTTTCTTGTTTTAATAAGGCTTTACCGGCATCGCTGGGCTGACGATGTTTCTGTATGTATTCTGCAGTTCGTTCATAGCTACTTTGTATTTCTGGAGGTAGGAGTTCTGATAATAATAATAATAATAATGCATTAGTCTTATATAGCGCTTTTCCAGACACTCAAAGTCGCTTTACAATTTGGTGCATTATTCATTCACTCCATACTCGGTGATGATAAGCGAGGCAACCAGTCTGCGCACATCAGCCACCACCACCAACCACTCACTCACTCACTACATTCGCTAGGCTTCCTGGTGTTACTGAACGGTCTCCCATCCAAGTACTAACCAGGCCCTACCCTGCTTAGCTTCCAAGGTCTGACGGGATTGGACATCGCAAAGGCGGTATGGCCACATTCCTGATTCCTGACCATCACTTGTGTCCAGCTCTGCAGCAGCTGACTCCAACACGGCTGCCTCAACGGCTGCAGCTTGAGCTTCACCTTCTTTAGCTAAAATATCAAGCTCTACCTCTAATTTGGCTTTCTCAACCTTAATTTCACCTTCTTTCTTTGCAAATTCAGCTCTCTTTTGGGCAGCTCCTGCTTTGGCACGTGCAGTGGCAGCTGCTAATATTACACTTGAGGCTGAGGAACGGCTGGATTTCTTTGAAGCTGAAGATCCTGCTTTGGTTGCCATTGATGATCTGGTATGATGTGCCTTTACGCTACCTCAATGATACTGCGTCTGCCGTGCTGGTCAGCGTATGACGGTTGCAGCATGAGATGAGGAGTTCATCAACTGTGGGTGTCCCTTTTCACTGTACTGGCCTCACAGAACCTTTCTGCTATCCAGCGAGATAAACACCTCCACACAATAAGTCACTGACGCCAGGATGGGTTTAGACCTCTGCATTTATATGGCAGGTGTGAAACTGTAACAACAACAGAATAATACATCAGTAAATATTCCCAGAGGTAACATACTAGAAAAACGTAATAATCTAATCATAGCAGTGTAAATAGTTCGTTAGCATCTTGTAAATAGTTCGGGTTTTTTTGTGAACAAAGTACTCTTCAAATATACTCTTAATAACTAAAAATGAACACTACACTACAAACAATACTTACAGGGAATGCCCTTAATAAACTGTAAAGCGTCAGGACACAACTCAGCAGCGATCTTTTTACTTTTCTCTGTTAGTAACGTTATTAACGTTACTTTCCTCGCGCTCTTAAAGGGGCCGCGCACAAATATTAAACAGCCAAAATAAACTGGGCAAACAAACGCCTTGCGAGAAGTTTCCTGGTTGAAATGCCATAGTACTCGTATAGTGTCTGTTAAAGATCCAGAATTAACAGTGAAGATTGGTATTATGAATTGGGTACGTTTGGAGTGGGCAAAATATTGGAAACTTTGCATTTTTTGTATGACTTCCCACACTAAAACAACCATTAAAGCATTTGATGAAGGAATCAAAGCATTAAGATAAGCAGAGTCACTAATGTAATGGTAATGGCGATTTTTACTCCACATGGAATGAATGGTTATTATGTGACGACGTCGAAGTGATAATTCTAACAGTTTGCCATGTTAAATCCAGCAACTTGAGTAACTGAATAGAGTACCATTACGAGGACTGTGATTTTAATCTCATGTTTAACAACACCGCAGAGTGTACTTTGTGGCACGTTTATCCAGAAACCTTGCTGAGGTCAACGGTAACAGCAGTGCAGTAAATTAATCGACAAGCCGGCAAAGTGTGAGATTTGAAATCTCAGGACCGTTTTGTTTTTATTTTGCTTGTTACTTGTTTCTTCCTTGTCTTAAAAAGGGTGATTGTTGACATCCAATGCTTGAAGGAAACTGCTTATGCTAACGTGTGAACACTCTGCTCGATATGTGATAAGACTGAATTTGAGGACCAATTGAAATACAGATTGATAAAAAGGGGGGAATGTCAGGATATTTGTGATATTATCATCTGTATTACATTGGTATTGTTGCTAAAGGAATTTGTGCTGGTTGAAATGTTAACTTCTTAAAACCTTGAGTTGACTGTTAAGTCTGTGGTTTTCTACTCAGTCATTGTATTGCTTACTTAAGCGTGACTCTGTGTTTGAAGACCACATTCTGGAGGTCTTCGGCCTATTGTAAGAGTCAGGAAGATAGTGACAACTGGAGTGAGACAACCAAATGGCCTCCAGAGCAAGTGACCCTTGACTTAATGTCAACACGGACCCAGGTGCAAAGTTAAAGGTAGGGGAAACCTACCACTAAAACCGCTGGACTATCGTGCCACCTACCTATTATGGTTAAGACCAGGTTTAGACCAGGTTTATGTGTGTGTTTAGACTGGATTTTAGATCACATCTAACACCAACCTTAATAGGAACAGGTTTAGGCTCTTAGATATACACAGGCTCAGACTGTGTTAGCTCACGCTCCAATTAGACTGACTCAGGCAGGGTTGCCAGGTCCTTGGGCAGGTTTGACTGCTGAGACCTGGCAACCCTAGACTCAGGTCAGCTTTAGACTGGGTAAAGGGGAAGGGAATCTTATACTATATAGCACAAATTTTATATTTCATGACACAAGTCCCCCATAGTGCTTCTCATAAGGAATGGGGATTTTCATTCAACTCATGCTGGCTGCAGCCACTTTCTCCTGGGGCAGACTGACAGAAGAGTGGCTGCATACATCTAGACCAAAGGACCCTCTGACCACCAACTCACCATTCACTCTCACTCACTTAGACGTGATGTAGATGGGCTTTGATTGGATTTAAAGTGGATTGGACAAGCTCAAATTGGAATGACAGGAACATTTTACCAAATACCAATACCACCAACATTTGGGTCTAGAGTACTCAGCGATGATAAGCTACTGTTGTAGCCAGAGGTGCCCTGGGAGCTGTGGCTATGGAAGCAAGGCTGCCGATATGTGCTTAGACCTCTCCGACCAGCACCATTCACCCACACACTACATTCATACATAGACAAGGTGGGTGAAGTTTCTTGCATCTGCGGGAGTTTGGATTATAATCGATGATCAATTTTTAGTAACAGACCACAGTTACTGAGGTATTATCAAATATGAATGATATCACATGTATTTTGTTATATCGTTAAACCAGGGGTCACCAACCTTTTATCAGCCGAGGGCGACTTCAAGAGCATTAAGTTGTTTGAGAGCTACCAGTTAAAAACAAATCCTAAAGACTTAAACTCGTACTGACTCAAAAGAACAGAAATAACTGTATTTGTATTTGATTCAAGAAAATTAAGTGTTTTACACGTTCAAAAATGTCTCAAGGGCAGCTGGGTGCCCGCGGGCACCATGTTGGTGACCCCTGCGTTAAACCATTGTGTATCTTATTTGGTGATGACACAGGCAACATATTCTGTATTAATTGTTAAAGATATTTTGAAAAGCAGAAATAAGTAATGAAATTCCCAACAGTCTGTCACAAACATCTAACGTCCCTAAAGTTAGTGAAACTTGTTAATTGCATCAAGGCCTGATTTTAACCATGCCTCCCCATTGAAATCCCCTAAATCTCATAAATTAAAAAGATATGCAGCTCACATTTTACTCACAGAATATTTAGTATATCAACATCAACTATGCCAAGTTTGAAGCAAATCCAAAAAGGTTAAGTTGAACTGTTGTCCTAAACGTTGTAACTTTTCCATGGCAAGGTCTCACAGGCCTATATGGGCAAATGCATGAGAATTCCACACCTCAGAGCGGGAGAATGGAACACATTTTCTGTTAGAGCTGGAGATCCGTTTGAGGTACTGAGCTCATCTTGGGCTTAATGTGAAGCTAATGAGTTGGGACAGTTTTCTATTTACATTTGAAATGGTAAAGATAAACACAAAAGACAATAATGTACTCATTTGTGAAGTGCTTTTCTTATCTGTATGACATTTATTTTACATTTTTAATAATAATAATAATAATGCCTTACACTTGTATTGCGCTTTATAAGCCTGTATTACCAAGTTTCTCAAAGCGCTACACTGTCGTCATTATTCATTCACTCCATACTCGGTGGTGGTAAGCTACTGTTGTAGCCACAGCTGCCCTGGGGTAGACTGACGGAAACGAGGCAACCAGTCTGCGCCATCGGCCCCTCCGACCACCACCAACCACTCACTCACTCACTACATTCGCTAGGCTTCCTGGTGTTACTAAACGGTCTCCCATCCAAGTACTGACCAGGCCCTTCCTGCTTAGCTTCCAAGGTCTGACGGGATTGGGCATAGCAAAGGCGGTTTTGTAGATATATAGTTTAATATATGGAAAAAGAAAAAGCTAAAGCCCAAGACTGTCATATTACTTTGTTCCTCATCATGTCAGCTTCCTTTGTTCTAAATTTCATTCATCTGTGACTCTGTATGTGACCACAGCACTACTTTGGATAGAATCACAAAGTTCCGTCTGAAGTCTGTCCCGCTAAAGTGGTTTTTGGGGTCCCACAGCCGAACGGGGCCGAGTTGCAATGGGGGTCCCACTGGAAATGACCCAAGGGATACTCTACTGAAAGATACTAGTTTGGAAAAGGTAGCAAAATGTGCCTGAGGAGGGGGTCTAGCTCCCGGACTATATGTTTTTGTTGCATTTTTGTAACTATTCTATTGTGTTTTAGGCCGTTTTCACACATGTTGGAGCGCTTTGTAGGTCGCCTCGAGACTGCCTTAGCTCCAACTGTATTTACTCCAAAGTTAGTTCAGTCCGTGTTCACACGCGCTCGCACAAAACATCACAACATCAGCCACGTAACAACGATCAGCTGTTCAACGAACTTATTCCCATGACAACGGGCATCGACCTGTCAATGTGCCGACACTGACACACGCGCACGTACGTGCACACTTCCCCAATGTTACACGGTGGTCACTCCTGTCCCTTGTGGTTAAATACACTGAGGCTTATAGACGCGCAGCGTGGAGAAATGTACTTAATCAGCACATGGAGAGGAAAGTTTCACTGCAGCAGGAAGGGGAAGACAGGAAAGAGAGGCGTACCTGATGATTTAAGGTTAATCCATTTTGCCTCGTCAGAGTAATCCAAACGTCCTCATGCAGCGCGTAGTCATTCTTTCTTCGTGCAAAAAAGAGTCATCAAAGCGAGAATAGTTCACCAGAGGTCGGCCGCCTTCACACCACCACCGCTCCGACGCAGAGATCTCGAGATGCGCCGCTCCGAGACCACCTGTTTCAGCCGTAGTCGGAGCGGCTGTTTAGACCGTCGTAAAGTGCTGCGGTTAGATTCACACTGACCCTAAAGTGGCGCTCTCGGGCCGAAAGTCCCTATAAGTCGACCTAACTAGAGCCTGTGTGAAAACACCCTTAGTTACTTTTGCGTTTTTGTTGTGTTTTTTCATTCCCGTTTACTTCTCGTTTTCATCGGTATTTTGGCGCTATTTCTAAGAAGCTTTTAGAAGAAGCCAAACTAGAGAAAATGTGCTTGGGTCAGGTGGGGTTAGGAGGTTAAGTTTCACTGCTGTAAGGAGCCTTTGGATAGAGTTGGCATCATGAGAATTTACAGTTTCAAACTTCTGATCCCTATCATATCCCTGAGGAGAAAATCGTTCCCACCGAATTACAGCTGGGAAACATGTACAACCACTGGCGTCTGGAGGTATATGTTTACTGGTAACAGTAGTACTCAGGTTAAACCCATAAAACAATTTATTTTGTAGATGAGAAAACATTTGAAACAATCTAACACAGTTCAACAACATTGTGAGTATTTGAAAAAAAAAGGGCAGCAAAGAAAAATGAATGCAAAAGGTGTAATAAACATGAATTAGTTTTCCGTTTACCGTAGCTTGACCTTCAAAAAAGATCTACATTTTATTTCACAAAACAAGTGTTGTGCTGTTTGACATCAGTGTCCCTTGCGCCTGAATCAATGGCCGCTGTCTGCTCTGCTTTATGACCGCAACACTGGAGGCCGCCATTGCTGTAGTACCTCCATATAGCCGCTAGGCCCCCATTGAAAAGTATTGGACTTTAGACACGTTAAAAACAACTTTAACGTCTGGTTTCTATTTTTAAACACTTTCTATGGCTACATATTCCTCCTGAGATAACGCTGGGTTAGTCACAAAAAAAGAAACCAGGCTGGTTTTTGAAAGAAAAAAATTTGAAATCTTGTACTAATGAGGGTCGGACTGTTAGCATTGGAGCTGCACGAGCTACACGTCACGCAAGGGCCGAGTCTACAGTGAAGATCCCGCCCTTATGCGCTTATTAGGAACATGCTTCGTCAGAGCTGGGGAGGAGGAGTCTGTAAATCCACCATGATTTCCCCCTCGAACGTGGTCATTGTGGTAAACGGGGAGGAGTGAGAAGGAGTTGTCTATTCTTTTTAACGGTCTATGGCCTGAACTAAACTAGACTAGACTTAGGCTATATCTACACAAAGACAGAACAGGTAAAGTTTTAAAAACATTCTCTATAAACACGGAGCCAACTCAGTAAATACGTCCACATGAAGCCAGTCATGTGTGTAAAACCGCTGTGATTCATCTGCCACACCTGCGTGTGGCGCTGTGATGCTACCACAGATAATAAGATGTAGATAGCGCATGAGCAGTAAATGTTTGTGGAATGTAAACAGTGAAAAAAACCTGATTCATAGATTTAGGATCTACAGAAGAGACAAGGAGGCGAGTTTATACTTCAGACATAATGGGACTAAAGTAGAAAAACCTGTCAGTCCAAAAACTCAGACTGAATAGAGGATAACTCTGCTGTGTTTTTCTACATGTCACCTATGGCTTGCCGACAGCGGTGGAGCATAGAGGAAATTAACATGTACGTCTATATTATATCTATATATTTATAGCCATTGAAAATACAATACATGGAAATACATTTATAATAACACTGATTGTGACATTACACAAAGGTGGTGCATTTCAATGGGGCAACGGGTACTTTTGTCCCGGGCCCCAGGACTATAGGGGCCCATGAAAGACCCTTAACTTTATCCCCCAAAAAATATGTCTGTTATTTTTATAAAAAATCACTGAATATTACTTTTAAATGACTTAAAATCTACTCAACAACTGAAAATGATTTATTTTTGTGAATATAAATGTTTTTCGTTTTTGCACCACTCCCCCCGCTTGTGAAGAATGGTTTGGCCCAGTGCCCACTGCCGCACTTACCTTGTTTGCGTGAAATTTACTGCTGATGTTATGCCTGTTAATGGAAAAATACAGAACAGAAAAAAAAAGAAAGAAAGAGAGGAGAACGAGAATTATGAGGAAGTCCAAGAAGTGACAGTGCTGGGGCTTTAGTTGGCTGTGGAGTCCAGTGATGGAAGCAAGTAAAACAAGTAAACAAGTTACAGCCGCTAATCCGGCTCGAGTTTAGATTTGCTACCAGAGCCCGACTCGTCTGATAGAGGCCTGAATATAGCTGCGAGGTGAGCCGGTGACATTCACGTGCTGGAGGGGAGAAAAAGGAAAGGAATGTATGTTACAAGTTCTCTTACAAAATGTCCATAAAAAAGCTCAAAAGAGTTGCAGCGAAACAGAAGAGGTACTTGTCAGGGAGAGAGAGGAAGATGAGAAGGAGGTGCGTCCCATGTCTCACACAGCACAACAGCCACAGCGTCAGTCACTGTTAGCCTTTATATGATGCTGTTGTTGATGTAATGTGAGCCTTATCTTTTACAGAAAAAGCCCATAGTTATGTATATGAAGGGAAAGCAGTCTGAACATATGGAGAGAGAAGAGTCAGAGGTGTGTGAAACTGAGCATAGTGAGGGAGCTGGCATCATGATAGAAGTGGCTATAGATTTTGAGAAAATCATTAGTGAAGTTAAAATTTCCCCTATAGTTCTATCGAGAAATGTTTAATTAGTGAATAATTACACTCCTTATTGTAAAGATTAGGTCATATATCTGTTTCCAGGGGAAAGTTTATATGTTAAGAGCAAACTGGACCAAAGTCATCGTCTGTACTCAGTAGTTGAAGTCTCGAACGTTTCGCCTCTCATCCAAAAGGAGACTTTAACTACTGAGTACAGAAGATGACTCAAGTACCTTCATTGAAGATGGACAACTCCTGTACGACTGAGAGCTTACACAGACACATCCTCGTCTTTTAACGCACCACATATCATAGGAACATTATCTACAAAATCAGCTAGTTAGGGCAGCTGATGAGGAGCTACTGCCCTCTACAACTGGCCCGCTCTACACCTGGCTTTTTAACGCACTACACTGTGTAGGGCTTACATAATAAATGTACATAATAATATTCACAGAATATATTATGTATATTAATCTGTCTTTTTAACATAAAACTAGTGACTTTTAGTAATACTAACGATGTTACCATGGTAACCATCTGAAAGAAATGTAATGATCGCCTTTTGTTCTTGCTTTGTAGTAGACTTCGTACTTGAAAATTACTTGTTGTAATTGTGCTTCTTTCTGTACTTTTTGTTGATGTGCGAACACTTTAATCAGTATTTTGTAAGTTATAGTTCTTTGTAAATAGTTTATAAGTATGTGGCATTATCATAGTTGTTTTGTAATTAGTTGTTACGTAATCAGTATTGCTCTGTTTTGGGGTATGGTCGGAGGCTGCGGGTGTGTAGGGTCTATTTTGTTTTATTTTGTTTTGCTGTTGTTTCCTTGTTGCTGTTTTGTTCCTTTGTTGTTCCACTGTGTTTTTGTGAAATTATGATTTTAATTGTATTGATTTTGGGGGTGGGCGCTTATAAGCTCTTGCTTCGGCCCACTCCTTTAGAGCAGAGTGTTGCTGCTCAAATAAACTAATAAATAAATAAATAAAACAAACTGGACCAAAGTTTTAACCTGAATATTGAAAGCATTGATTTTTGCCTGTAGTGTCTCCCCTTCAATGTTCTTGATTTTGTAGTTTCTTTTGTGATGAGTAGAGAAGGATAAAATAATATAAAAAGTAATTTGCAGTTGAAAGCACGTTTGCTGAGTTTTTAATTTACAGGGTTAGCAGACAGATGCTATGATGCTGAATGTTTTCAAAGGGCATTACCAAATTGATGGCTGTCTTTATAATTAGGCCTATTTGTCGACATTAAAGGACTTGTATCCTGCTATTTTAGCCATTCCAAAGTAAAGTATAGGCATTTATATGATATATTGTACCTCTATCACTATGGAGTACTCATTTTGAGAGAAATATAAGTATTTTTGGGGGTATTTTCCCTACCCGGAAGACAAGACGCATCGATTCAGTTAACTCCGCCCCTCTCTCCGCTCATTCCACATTTGCAGTATTATAAATATAAATATTGCTGCAAAAAGTGAAGTTACTTCACATAATGCAGTTATAAGGAGTTGACATGTGCAACACAGTTTCATAAATGGCTAACACGCGTTTTGATTGACTCACCGCTCAGCATGGCCTCCCCATCATCGGGTGTTTACGTTATGGCACCCGGCGTGTCAATTGATTGAACTTTCAAGATGGCTGCCGAGGTGCAGACACACAGGTTGGCAGGTCCTGTGAGTTTGCCCCAAAAGTCTTGTAAAACCAACAAAAAGCCTTGGCTTTTGCCATCATTTTGTTTGTATATTGCCTTTTTATCATTTTATCTCCTTCTGAGTCTCACATGCCCAAGGAAAAAGGACAATACTATCTTCTACCCAGCCAGGAGAAGTCAACAGCTCCTGTTCACAAGACTACTGGATTATGGTCATGCAAGGCCACCTCAAGGTAAAGATGCACAATCCGATACAGATAAACCCCTTCGGGGAGTTTTGAACCTTGTGATAATACTACTCCTGGCTGGTGATATTGAAGAAAATCCTGGGCCTCAGGTTTTTAACCCATTTTATCTGTATTGGCTACTACCACAGCTAACATTGCTACATCCACAGCTGATTGGAATACAATCACAGTTAATTGGGCCTCCACCACAACTAACGGGGCTACATTCACACCTGACAGGAATGCAGTCTCACCTAACTGGGCCTCCACATCAGCTAACACAGCTAATAGGGCTAACAGAGTCACAGCCACAACCACCTGGGCCTCCACCTGGGCTAACAGAGTCACAGCCACAACCACCTGGGCCTCCACCTGGGCTAACAGAGTCACAGCCACAACCACCTGGGCCTCCACCTGGGCTAACATGGCCACAGCAACAGCTAACTGAACTACAAACTCAGCCAACTGGACTATATGTAACCAGACCATTGTCACCTCAGCTGACTGGTCTATGGACCAGGCCTCCACCTCAGCTGACTGGTCTATGGACCGGGCCTCCACCTCAGCTGTCTGGTCTATGGACCGGGCCTCCACCTCAGCTGTCTGGTCTATGGACCGGGCCTCCACCTCAGCTGTCTGGTCTATGGACCGGGCCTCCACCTCAGCTGACTGGTCTATGGACCGGGCCTCCACCTCAGCTGACCGGACCACGGACCAAACCTCCACCTCAGCTGACCGGACCTCCCCTTCAGCTGACCGGACCATGGACCGGACCTCCACCTCAGCTGACCGGACCATGGACCGGACCTCCACCTCAGCTGACCGGACCAAGGACCGGACCTCCAGCCCAGCTGACCGGGCTATGGACCGGACCGCCATCCCAGCTGACCGGGCTATGGACCGGACCTCCAGCCCAGCTGACCGGACCAAGGACCGGACCTTCACCTCAGCTGACCGGACCAAGGACCGGACCTCCAGCCCAGCTGACCGGACCAAGGACCGGACCTCCAGCCCAGCTGACCGGACCAAGGACCGGACCTCCACCTCAGCTGACCGGACCAAGGACCGGACCTCCACCTCAGCTGACCGGACCAAGGACCGGGCCTCCACCCAGCTGACCGGACCAAGGACCGGACCTCCAGCCCAGCTGACCGGACCAAGGACCGGACCTCCACCTCAGCTGACGGACCAAGGACCGGACCTCCAGCCCAGCTGACCGGACCAAGGACCGGGCCTCCACCTCAGCTGACCGGACCAAGGACCGGACCTCCACCTCAGCTGACCGGACCAAGGACCGGACCTCCAGCCCAGCTGACCGGACAAGGACCGGACCTCCACTTCAGCTGACCGGACCAAGGACCGGACCTCCAGCCCAGCTGACCGGACCAAGGACCGGACCTCCACCTCAGCTGACCGGACCAAGGACCGGACCTCCACCTCAGCTGACCGGACCAAGGACCGGACCTCCACCTCAGCTGACCGGACCAAGGACCGGACCTCCAGCCCAGCTGACCGGACCAAGGACCGGACCTCCAGCTCAGCTGACCGGACCAAGGACCGGACCTCCACCTCAGCTGACCGGACCAAGGACCGGACCTCCACCTCAGCTGACCGGACCAAGGACCGGACCTCCACCTCAGCTGACCGGACCAAGGACCGGACCTCCAGCCCAGCTGACCGGAACAAGGACCGGACCTCCACTTCAGCTGACCGGACCAAGGACCGGACCTCCAGCCCAGCTGACCGGACCAAGGACCGGACCTCCACCTCAGCTGACCGGACCATGGACCGGACCTCCACCCCAGCTGACCGGACCAAGGACCGGACCTCCAGCCCAGCTGACCGGACCAAGACCGGACCTCCACCTCAGCTGACCGGACCAAGGACTCTTACAACAACAACAACAAAAAAGCTGTTTTATAAATTAAAATCAGGCCGTAAGGCATTACATTACAGACGTAGAGCACTTCCGTTCCTTTGTGACGACACAACTGAACAGCTCAGTGGTTTACCAGGAGAGGGCGGAGCAGCTGCTCAGAGAGCAGGATTCAGGAGGATTACTTAGAACTGTGTGAATGAAGCCAAAATCCGCTCTGGGGTGTTTTTGAAAAGGAAATAGCAACAACATGGTTAAAAACTCCAAAAAGTCGATTTTGCATGATATAGGACCTTTAACATTGTCATTGCTTGTGAAGCTTTTGTTGTTATTGCTATACTTTTTTGCCATTTAGACTATTTGTGGTGGGTGTACAATTGTTTGATTTAATGACTGGATGGATGGCAGGGGGCAAAGACCCAGGTGCCCCCGGGCTCCAGCAAGTCTGTCCACTGCCCTGTGGGTAAGTGTAAAAAGTGAACCTTGGGTGGGGGGTTTTGAAGCTTGTCTTGTTATTTTATCTTGTAAATAAATATTTTTTTAAAAGTGAACCTTGGTACAAAAGATTGCCATTACCTGGTGTTGAGTCACCGCGAAAAAGTGAGCAAAACCAAACGGAGTCCAGAGCTAGTAAAATGTGACAGTCGGAAGAAAGGTCTACAAACATTGTATTTAAAAGGGGGGGGGAAATCCAAAGATGACCCTGAGTTCGCTTTATTATAGTTATTATGGTTTATTTCCATACAGGAGGACATGGTATGGTGTGAATGAAACATTCCGCACTGAAAATTGCATGCATGTACAAATAATAGGTTACTGTTTGACATTCAACACTCTCAATACAAAAGACATTAACCTTTACGTACAATGTTCATTAAAAAAGTATAAATCATGAAAGTTTAAGAGCAATGTATGAAGCTATTCTCTCACACTAAACAAACATGTCACCAGTGAGTTTGTTTTGATGTTTTACAACTGTTGATGTTTTTAGTACGTGTTACACACATTTTTACACATGCCCAAATTTACAGAGATAGACATTTGAAACGTCTTTTTTCATACAGTATTTACAACCTGCTCAGTTTGTGTGACAGGGATCTTAAGAAAAGAAAGACAACAACAAATCATTTTCAGTGAGATCCAGGACGCTCCACTCACTCTCAACCAGTGGTTCCCAACCCAGAAGCTCCTATGCGCAGCTATAGGCAGGTAGTGTTTCAAAACGTCTGAATAATGGCCAATAAGCATTATTTGAGTGTGTACTTTCTCAATCATATTATGATTTTGCTTTTCAATATTTACAACTACCGCTTGGTAATATCTTTCGGCGTTTTGGTATCCACTCTCATCCAACCCCGTGAACTGCTACCTTAACGTGGTGGGGTTGTTTGAGTGCCCGAATGATCCTTGGAGCTATGTTGTCTGGGGCTTCATGCCCCTGGTAGGGTCTCCCATGGCAAACAGGTCTTAGGTGACGGGTCAGACTAAGAGCAGTTCAGAAGACTCATATGGACGTACAACATTCAAGGACCGTGACGTCGCCCGGTATGGCGCAGCCGGGGCCCCACCCTGGAGCCAGGCCTGGGGTTGGGGCTCGAATGCGAGCGCCTGGTGGTCGGGCCTTTGCCCACGGGGCCCGGCCGGGCACAGCCCGAAGGGATGACGTGGGCCCGCCCTCCTGTGGACTCACCACCCGCAGAGGGATCCGTAGGGGTCGGGTGCAGAGAGGACTAGGTGGCAGTCAAAGGCGGGTGCCTCGACGACCTGGTCCGCGTGCGCAGCTTCTGGCGTTCGGGACATGGAACGTCACTTCGCTGGGGGGGAAGGAGCCTGAGCTTGTGCGGGAGGTTGAGAGATACCGGCTAGATATAGTCGGGCTCACCTCCACGCACAGCCTGGGCTCCGGATCCCAACTCCTGGAGAGAGGCTGGACTCTCCATTTTTCTGGAGTTGCCCGCGGGGAGAGACGGCGGGCTGGGGTGGGTTTGCTCATAGCCCCCAGCTCAGCCGCCACGTGTTGGAGTTACCCCGGTGAACGAGAGGGTCGCGTCCCTACGCCTTCGGGTTGGGGACAGGTCTCTCACCGTTGTCTCGGCCTACGGGCCCAACATCGGTGCAGAGTACCCGGCCTTCTTGGAGTCCCTGGGAGGGGTACTAGATAGTGCTCCGACTGGGGACTCCATTGTTCTACTGGGGGACTTCAACGCCCACGTGGGTAACGACAGTGAGACCTGGACGGGGGTGATGGGGAAGAACGGCCTCCCCGATCTGAACCCGAGTGGTGTTCTGTTATTGGACTTCTGTGCTAGTTACAGCTTGTCCATAACGAACACCATGTTCGAGCACAAGGGTGTCCATAAGTGCACGTGGCACCAGGATACCCTAGGCAGGAGGTCGATGATCGACTTTGTAGTTGTGTCATCTGATCTCCGGCCGCGTGTCTCGGACACTCGGGTGAAGAGAGGGGCTGAGCTGTCAACCGACCACCACCTGGTGGTGAGCTGGATCCGCTGGCAGGGGGGGAGGAAGCCGGTCAGACCTGGCAGGCCCAAACGTGTTGTGAGGGTCTGTTGGGAACGTTTGGTGGATCCTTCTGTCAGTAGGGTCTTCAACTCCCACCTCCGGAAGAGCTTCACCCAGATTACGAGGGAGGTTGGAGACATGGAGTCCGAGTGGACCATGTTCTCCTCCTCCATTGTCGATGCGGCTGCTCGCAGTTGTGGCCGTAAGGTCTCTGGTGCCTGTCGCGGCGGCAATCCCCGAACCCGGTGGTGGCGCCCGGAAGTAAGAGATGCCGTCAAGCTGAAGAAAGAGTCCTACCTGGCCTTGTTGGCTTGTGGGACTCCGGAGGCAGCTGAGAGGTACCGGCAGGCCAAGCGTGCTGCAGCTCGTGCTGTCACAGAGGCAAAAACTCGGGTCTGGGAGGAGTTCGGAGAAGCCATGGAGGAGGACTATCGGTCGGCCTCGAAGAGATTCTGGCAAACCATCCGGCGCCTCAGGAGGGGGAAGCAGTGCTTCACCAACACTGTTTACAGTGCGGGCGGGGAGCTGTTGACCTCGACTGGGGATGTGGTCGGGCGGTGGAAGGAGTACTTCGAGGATCTCCTCAATCCCACTGTCACGTCTTCCGATGAGGAGGCAGAGGCTGGGGACTCGGAGGGGGGTTCGTCCATCACCCAGGCTGAAGTCACTGAGGTGGTTAGAAAGCTCCTCGGTGGCAAGGCCCCGGGGGTGGATGAGATTCGTCCCGAGTACCTTAAGTCTCTGGATGTTGTAGGGCTGTCTTGGTTGACACGTCTCTGCGGCGTCGCGTGGCGGTTGGGGACAGTGCCTCTGGATTGGCAGACCGGGGTGGTGGTCCCTCTCTTTAAGAAGGGGGATCGGAGGGTGTGCTCCAATTACAGGGGGATCACACTTCTCAGCCTCCCCGGTAAGGTCTACTCCAGGGTGCTGGAGAGGAGGATCCGGCCGATAGTCGAACCTCAGATTCAGGAGGAACAATGCGGTTTTCGTCCCGGTCGTGGCACACTGGACCAGCTCTATACCCTACATCGGGTGTTCGAGGGTTCGTGGGAGTTCGCCCAACCAGTCCACATGTGCTTTGTGGATTTGGAGAAAGCGTTCGACCGTGTCCCTCGTGGTGCCCTGTGGGGGGTGCTCCGGGAGTATGGGGTGCGGGCCCTCTGCTAAGGGCTGTCCGTTCCCTGTATGACCGCAGCAGGAGCTTGGTTCGCATTGCCGGCAGTAAGTCAGACTTGTTTCCGGTGCGTGTTGGTCTCCGCCAGGGCTGCCCTATGTCACCGGTTCTGTTCATTATCTTTATGGACAGAATTTCTAGGCGCAGCCAGGGGCCGGAGGGTGTCCGGTTTGGGAACCTCAGGATCTCATCTCTGCTGTTTGCAGATGATGTTGTTCTGTTGGCTTCATCAAATCAGGACCTCCAGCGCGCACTGGGGCGGTTTGCAGCCGAGTGTGAAGCGGCCGGGATGAGGATCAGCACCTCCAAATCTGAGGCCATGGTTCTCCACCGGAAAAAGGTGGCTTCCCCGCTTCAGGTCGGTGGGGAGTCCTTACCTCAAGTGGAGGAGTTCAAGTATCTCGGGGTCTTGTTCACGAGTGAGGGACGGATGGAGCGTGAGATCGATAGACGGATCGGTGCAGCGTCAGCAGTGATGCGGTCGCTGTATCGGACTGTTGTGGTGAAGAGAGAGCTGAGTCAGGGGGCAAAGCTCTCGATTTACCGATCGATCTACGTTCCCACCCTCACCTATGGTCATGAGATCTGGGTAATGACCGAAAGGACAAGATCGCGAATACAAGCGGCCGAAATGAGTTTCCTTCGCAGGGTGGCTGGGCGCACCCTCCGAGATCGGGTGAGGAGCTCAGTTACCCGGGAGGAGCTCGGGGTAGAGTCGCTACTCCTTCACGTCGAAAGGAGCCAGCTGAGGTGGCTAGGGCATCTGTTCCGGATGCCTCCTGGTCGCCTCCCTCGGGAGGTGTTCCAGGCATGTCCTATTGGGAGGAGGCCTCGTGGAAGGCCCAGGACACGCTGGTGGGACTATGTCTCCGAGCTGGCCTGGTGTCGCCTCGGGGTCCCCCAGAACAGCTGGAGGAGGTGTGCGTGGATCGGGAAGTCTGGGCATCTCTGCTGAGACTGCTGCCTCCGCGACCCGGCCCCGGATAAAGCGGAAGAAAATGGATGGATGGATGGATGGACTCTCATCCATGCATTGGTTACATCCCGCCTTGACTATTGCAACTCCTATTGGTTTCTCTCATGCAACAGAATCAGGTCATGTAACACCAGTTTGTAATCGGGTCAAAGAGGGATGGCGTTTGTGATATTTTTGTTTGGGTTGCTGTGTTTATGTTTTCCTATGTTGTTTTTGAGTTACATGGTGATCCCCGCCCATCTGTCTGCCACCCACCAATCAACCACCCCGCAATCAACACACCTGTGCGGGAAAGGAACCACCACAAAAGGAGCAGAGCCAACGCAGTCAAGCAGCAGAAAGACAGGACACAGGAAGAAACAGGGGAAATGGGGAAAAAGGGAAAGGCACCAGGGAAAGGGAAGGGAGAGAAGAAAGAGAAGGCATCGTGCGAGAGAGAGGCGTGTGAGGAGAACGACGGCGTGCACCCACCCACCCAGCCAGGCGAGACCGACCCGGAGAACACCACAGTACAGACTACGCGCAGGGGCAGGGCAATTGGACCCTGCCTTGCCAGTGAGTATTGCTCCATCCATATTTGTGGTGCTTGGGGTAGTGGAAGCCTTGGGCCGAAGTGTTGAGCATATCGTATGTGGCTGGCCTGTGTGTGTGTGTTGTGCGCCAGGGCTGGAGATCGCCGCCGGACGACCGGAGAGCAGGCAGGGGACGGAGCGCCGGTTCGGGAAAGCTGTGAGGCCAGATCAAGCAGTGGGAGAGCGAGTACCGCCAAGACGCAGCACGACGCTGTATTGAGTGGCCTTGGGCCTTTGCTGTTTGGTGTACGTGGATGTGTGGGCTGGCCCCCTTGCCTTTTGCCCAGGTGCGCCACCGGCGGATCGGGAGAAGTGCAGGACTCGGCGCGAGATGGGGCTCTGGCTGAATCTACGCAACGCAGCGACTACGTCGGACCGGGCCTCGGCTGGGACCCGGAACCCCAAGCTTGGAAAGAGTTGCCGCTCCTCCCCCCAGCGACTACTAGTGCGGAGTTCGGGCCTCCTCTTCGTCGTGCCCCATTTTAACTAGTTTTAGCATTTCTTAACCTTTTTAATAGCATTTTAAAGCTTTGGTTTTTAGTGTTGTAATAAAACGTTATTTTTACATCAGTTGTCGTTATTGATTACACCATTGAGTACACTCATTTTAGTTTTCAGTTAATTTAATCGGCACAACTTTAATTTATCATTTTTAGTCTCTCTGTTGCACAAAAACCCCATTACAAGTTCACCAACAGCTCCACTGGCTTCCGGTCCAGCAATAAATAAGCCGTCATTCCACATAGCGTGACCCGACTGCGCACGCCACGATCTATGTGCAGTTGTGCACTATCGACACTATCCCACAGACCTTTTTGAGCACGCTGTACAGATCGTCATTAAAAGTTTTATAAGCCGTTATGAGAACAAATGTGAACAAATGCTGTCATCTGGTGGGAGTTATGGAATCAGAGGAGCCAAGCTGTATTAAAACAGAAAATAAACTGCTAAACTACAAACTATGAAGTCTGTGTAAGTTCTCAGTCGTACAGGAGTTGTCCATCTATGAAGGTAAGCTACGTGCCTTTGTTATGGAAAAGCTCGACAAAGCGGGTGAAAGAGCCATTCGTCTGACACGCGCCTGCATGTGGAAGGACACCTATAAGCCGTCGTTTCACATAGCGTGACCCGGCCGCGCAGGCACGATCTACATGCACGTATCGACACTAGCCCGCAGACCTTTCTGTTTCCACCACACACACACCCGCATTTGTTGTGGGCGGGGCCGCACAGAGGAGCACGCTGTCAGATCGTCAAAAGTTTTATAAGCCGTGATGTGGACAAATGCTGCCATCTGGTGGGAGTTATGGAATCATTCAGAGGAGCCAAGCTGTATTAAAACAGAAAAGAAACCGCTAAATACAACTATGAAGGTAAGCTACATGCAAATGTTATGCTAACACCAGCTAAAGCTGCGCTAACAGTGGCTAAATGCTAATATCGGCAAAATCCCCTTTTAGCACAGCGGTATGATGTTGTGAAATATTAAATCCGTATGACCTGCATGTCAATATTGAGGGCTGTCCACTCTCTCGTTCCCAATCAGAGGCCAGAGTCTGTTCACGTCACATCAGACACGGGTAGCCCGCTTTGGCCACAGCCAGAGGTCGGTCCCAAAACCTATACCTGGTCAGACGCGTTTGGCGCTGGCCTTTGTTATGGGAAAGCTCGACAAAGCGGGTGAAAGAGCCATTCGGCTGACACGCGCCTGCATGTGGAAAAGAGCCTAAAGAGTCCAAACTGCTCCTGGTACCCTAACCTGGCTCCTACCTAAGTTGAGGACAGACTACACCATTTTTTCAGTCTTAAAAGATTTTGTGAAGAATGGGGTGCCCCCAGTACAAGGCTAGATTTAGTGTGATTATAGAACGACTAGGGGTTCACACATAATGATTGAGAATCGTAAGAGCGACTCACTACACCAGTCTGTTACAGCTTCTGCTTCATTTCTCTCTTTAGAGGAGAAAAACTGACGCTTCTGTTTGTGAGCGTGGGAAACGTCTGTGTGTCCCGATTTGTCAACCGTGTCATGTGACCACTGTCAGCACAAACACAGTTCAGTGCCGCAGGCTACAAGCCTTCAACTTGTTTTTAGTTCTGGCAAATGGAGATAAAAGTCGGCAACTCGAAGAAGCGGAACATATTTCAGTGGATTTAATAAGAAAAGGAAGTGGACATCAGCCCCGAGATGGAGGAGACAGAGGAGAAGCAGACGCCAAACACAGTAAGTGCCGCTAAACTCTGTGTGTGGTTGAAATGTAGTTGACTACTTCAACTAGCCATTATTAAGCGCGATTGAGAATTAGAGCAAAATCAGGCATGAAAATTGTGTAGTGTGTGCAGAGCTTTACATCTCCAGCCAGATTCAGCCTTACAACCCTGCTTGCTCGCTCCACTTCTTGTCTGCCACACTTTGGGCCTCCAGCAGCAGCATACAAGCTCTGGAACACACTCCTACTGCACATTCATTCTTTGGACTCCACCTATTTTACCTGGTGAACTACTTTTATCCAACAAAGAGTCAGGAAGTATAAGTACAAGTACAAGATACTTGTGTAACTTTGCAACTTCACCCTGGAGAGGTAGTAGCTAACTTGGTATTTGAACATAATTAAGGAAACAAATTTAATGTTGTCCTCCAACTTTACTTTACTTTAAGAGGAGCTGTTTCAGGCTGGTGGTCAGTCATCCAGGTGTTACAGTGGAGGTAACATGGTTCTGGGAAATGTCCTGAGGTTGTGAATGGACCTAAACCTTGAAAGATATTGGAGTTACTGCAGAACTCAGTGTGGACTGGACATTTGAAAACTGTACATTTTTATTTTTTCCAAATTTTGAGCGTCTGGAAAGCACTATATAAGACTAATGCATTATTATTATTATTATCTATTCATTTTGACAAAAATCATGTGCATTCATGAAACAGGTGCATAACAGTTACAGAATAACTTCTTAATTTACGAATTTTCACTGCGATGTTACACGGCTCCCCAGAGGCGTAGAAGGACCAGGCAGGGCTCGTTTGAAAATTAAAACACAATTCGGCGCCTCCTTCAGCAGATGGCTGAAGGCGGTGGCCGCCAATGCCCAGGGCAGCCCTAATTTTAGGAAAGCCCCAGGTTGGGAACAATGACCGCTAGCTGCTCTGCTTTATGACCGCAACACTGGAGGCCGCCATTGCTCCGCCATTGATGTAGTACCTCCATATCATCGCTAGGCTCCCATTGAAAAGCATTGGACTTTAGACACGTTAAAAGGGGGTATTATGCTTTTTTCAATCACATAGCACCAGTCTATAGCATACTACAATGATGACGTAACCTTCTGTTGGTCTGTATATGCAGTAAATTAAAATAACTGCCTTGAATAAAATTGCTCTCTCAAAATGGCTGTACTGAACGTCTTGAAATAGGCCTCTGTCTCTTTAAGAAGCTTTCCGACATGCCCCTTCAGCACACTGCTGTGGCATTTAACCAACAACACTGTGCGGGGAGGGGGCTCTGCTGAGCTGAGGAGCAGTGGTTGGTGGCTTGGCTGGTGACAAAAGGTCCAGAGGCGTCTCCAGGAGGTGGGGGCGTTCCTAGGAGGACTGAGGCATAGCTACACCTAAAATGGCTGCCGTCTAAGTTTTTACTGATTACTCAAAAATATGTGAATGAGCCAAGGCAACACTCCAGGCATGTGTTTAATGAGGGAATGACATAATAACATGATATAAAGCTTGAAAAAGTCCATTTTACATAATACCCCCCTTTAAAAACAACTTTAACGCCTGGTTTCAATTTTTTTAACACTTTCTATGGCTACATATTCCTCCTGAGATAACGCTGGGTTAGTCACAAAAAAGAAACCAGGCTGGTTTTCGAAATAATTTTTTTTTTAATCTCCTACTTAACGGAGGTCGGACTGTTAGCATTGGAGCTGCGCGAGCTACACGTCACGCAAGGGCCGAGTCTACAGTGAAGATCCCCCCTTATGCCCTTATTAGGAACATGCTTCGTCAGAGCTGGGGAGGAGAAGTCTGTAAATCCACCATGAATTCCCCTCGAACGTGGTCATTATGGTAAACGGGGAGGAGTGAGGAGGAGTTGTCTATTCTTTTTAACGGTCTATGGTTGGGAACCATTGCTTGCTCGGCTGCCAACGTGGCACTCAGGCTTCTGAGGTCACTGCTCCTATTTGTTAATGTGACATGAATGTTACATATTGCACACTATCAAGTCAAACTATTTTACACAGCTATTTTACCAATTATCATTGATTAGCAGAACATGGGCACAGTAGGCCAGTTCACCTGACCTTTATTTAACCAGGACAGTCCCACTGAGATTTCAGATGAGTCCTGGCTCTAGAGGGTAACCTATTTGACATGTTTTTAGTAACGGGGGACCTAGAGCCACCAGAGGAAACCGACACAGACCCGGAGAGAAAGCCAGCCCTAATCCTTCTCTTTCTTAGTGATGATGCTTTGATGCTTTGACGCTTAGCGCGTGTTCCGTATGTTCTTGTACTGGCACATGAGCAGCTGTTTGAAGGTGTTCTTGAAGGTGGCGTTGCACAGGGCGTAGCAGGCCGGGTTGATGGTGCTGTTGATGTAGCAGAGCCAGTATCCGATCATCCACAGGGAGCTTGGGATGCACACGGAGCAGAAAGTGTTGACCAGGACCATAACATTGTACGGAGTCCATGTGACCACAAACGCCACCAGGATGGCCATGATGGTGCGTGTCACCTTCTTCTCTCGGGAAGAGACGCTCTTCTTTTTCCACTTGGATAAAGCGTTGTGCTTTGTTACCTGCATGAGAGAGGAGAGTGTTAGAGAAATAACAATGGAGTCCGGGAATATAGATGAAAAATAGGCAGCAGTCTGGATGTCTTTTGCAAGAGAAGTGTATTTATCATCGTTACGGGACCCGGACACATGAATTCGAGACATTGCGCTAGTTTGACCATTCAAATCTGTCTATGCTTCAACTGAAGAGGGATAAATACCCTGTCGAGCGTCATACTGATATGCAAGCAAAACATTGACTGGCTGAGAGTAGGCGCCTGAGTACCACAGACAAGGCTATGACAGAGACTGTACAGCTTGACCCATGAATAGTATCACTTTACGGTGATTTTATTTAATCCTCTAACAGAGAGGAGCCGTCAATTTCACTTTTTATTTATTTATCTATTTTATTTTATGTTTGAAAATGACATCTTTGTCATTGTAAGCTAGTTTTGGACAATGAATTAAAGCATGGAAGTCTATTATTAATGGAAACATAAATATATTTTTTTACTAAGAAAAAGCGATACGTGTTCTACAATGTTCCTAACATGAAAGCATGTTTCATGAATGAGGGCCGGACTTTGATTGACAGGCCGTTAGCATCAGAGCTAATGGCATGGCTACGACCGAACTCCACTCCCCGCGAGGGCCGAGGCTACAGTAAAGATCCCGCCCTTATGCCCTTTTTAGGTACATGCTCCGTCAGAGCAGGGTAGGAGGAGTTTGAAAATCCCATGGTAACTCCACCATGATATCCCTTTCAAACATGGTCATTATGGTAAATGGGGAGGAGTGAGCAGAAGCTGTCTATTAATTCTACAGTCTATGGGTGCAATGAGCGAGTCCACACTGGCCCAAAGGGTTGAAGGCTGTACAGTGGCAGGTCAAAGTCCAGCTGAGAGAGACCAAGGAGGCATTCGAGCAGAAGCTGGAGACCAGAGCAACACCAAAGAGGTATGGGAGGTCATGTAGACCATCATGGGCTGCTACACTACAGCCAGCAGGAGGGTGGTGCCAACATGGCAGGGCGGTTTAATCTGCATTTGAAGAGATTTAGCCTCTCACCTCCTATTGTCTCTTCCTCCTCTACTCCTCACACATCCCAGACGAACAATACACAACCCACCACAGAATGAACAACAGACAATCAACATCTCCACTCTACTTGCCCATCACCACTGCTCCTCGAACTACCTCCTCCACCACGGAAGAGGAAACCTGACTGACACCTGGCTTCACTGAAACTTTGGAGGTACTGTAGTTCCATGTGTCAGAGGGAAGTTGTTCTCAGTTGTTCCACCTCATATGAACAGGAGACTGCGCAGACATACATCACAGTCCTGTCTGAACACGGACTGGCTAAACTCATGATCCCATTACATCATATTGTGAAGCTCCTAACATTGATATTTAGGCATATAACAGCCTGTAAATAATTTGTAGTGACTTTAATAACATTTAAAACACTCTAAAAGCATGTGAAATGGCAGTGACGGGCCTCGTTATGTGTAGACTCAAGCGCACGCCTCGGCCATGTCTAAAGTACTAACAGATAAACCGTCTTCCTCTGTGTTCTTAGAAAGTGCACAAAGAAGTGCACTGTACTTTCAGTGGTTTTGTTGATACCACATGTTTTTATATAAAAGCAGCTCGAGCGAGGATGACACTATTGCCGTGTAATCAGGGGTGGATAAGAGAAGCCAAAATATTTAGTCAAATAAGAGTGACGTTACTTTGAGATTATTTTACTCAAGTACAAGTAAAAAGTAATGACCCAAACAAGTAAAAAAATACAGGAACATTTTTTTAAAAATGTAAAAACAAGGAGCACCAGACGATTTACATCAAAATGAAGCATTATCTGCTTAAATATTTACTCACAGTAAAAAAGTAACAATTATTTGTACTCAAGTGAGAAACAGATACTTCATTATAATTTTACTCAAGCAGAAGTAATTAGGGCTGAAACAACTAATCAATTAATCGACGACTAATCGATTATTGAAATAGTCGACAACTATTTTAGTAATCGATTAATCGTTTTCTGGTTCACGCAGACTTAAATAGAGCAGAAATGACATGAAAATATAGTATTTTTTATGAAAACCTGCTTTGTTTTTATAGTTAGGGTCTGTAGTGTTTTGTACATTGTAAATTTCATGAATATCTGTCTGTGTCTCATCCAATCAGAAAGCAGAATTAGCGCTAAGAGCCTCCAACAAACATTTACTTTACGTTTACTCCATCAACGCATCCTCAAGCGGCAGCACTTTAGCTTTATGTGATTAAAAAAATGGAAAAAATACAACTTTTACAATTTACACCATTCATAGCCAAGCGATTAATCGATTAATTGTAAAAATAATCGATAGCTTAATCGATTACAAAATAATCGTTAGTTGCAGGCCTAGAAGTAATAAGTATGTATGGGATAGAATGCTGGTCATTATTCAATCAATCAATCAAATTTTATTTATAGAGCCCTTTACAACACTCAAGGCGACCAAAGTGCTTTACAATAAATCACATAAAATACATTAAAAACATTCATACAAACAACAATAAAAATAGAACAGTAAGATAAACAGATAAAAAGTGTCGCCGTGCTACTGAATGTTAAAAGCCAGTCTGAATAAATGTGTCTTGAGCCTGGATTTAAAAAGGCCAAGATCAGTGATGGTGCGCATATCAGGGGGCAGCTTATTCCAGAGTCTGGGTCCAGCGACTGAAAAGGACCGATCCCCCACTTGGACTTGGTCCTAGGCACTTCCAGCAAGAGCTGATTTGACGACCTCAAGGACCTGCCCGAGTCACGAATAGTCAAAAGTTCAGACAGATATGAAGAGGCAAGACCATTGAGGGCTTTAAAACAAAAAGAAGAATTTTAAAATCAACTCTAAAAGAAGCTGGAAGCCAATGTAAAGAAAAAAGGACTGGGGTGATGTGCTGACGTCTGGGAGTGTTAAAAAACGAGCTGCAGCATTTTGCACCAATTGAAGATGATTAAGACAGGACTGGGACACTCCACAATAAAGGGCATTACAATAGTCAATTCTTGAACTGATAAAAGCGTGGATGGTTTGCTCCAAGTCTGAGCGGTTTAAAAAAGGCTTTACTTTAGTTAAAACACGCAGCTGATAAAAACTTGACCTGACCACGCTGTCAATTTGTTTGTCAAAACGAAACGAGTTATCAAAGACAACCCGAGGTTTCTAACCACTGGTTTGAAATTAGAAGACAACAAACCAAAGTCTGAAAAATTTGAGTCACCAAACAAAATGAAATCTGTTTTGTCCTCGTTTAAATGGAGGAAATTCTGCTGTAACCACAGTTTTATGTCAGATATGCAGTCCATTAGACATTTGACAGCATCACTCCTATTTGATGAAACGGGCAAATAGATTTGCAGATCATCTGCATAGCAGTGAAATGCCAAGTTATGTTCGGGAATAATGGACCCCAGTGGCAACATATAAAGAGAAAACAACATGGGGCCCAAAATAGAACCCTGGGGCACTAATTATTGGGAAATTAAGTACCGACAGGGCAGACTGGACTTGGTCTTGTTTCGCCCTGAAGGTACTTATTTTCCCGATAATGACCAGCGTTCAATACATTATCCTGCTTATTATACAGCTATTTGCCAACTGAACACACACAAAATAAATAAACTTCATACACTTTTATGAAGGCCGAAAGGTTTATTTAATGATTTCCGCGGCACATAAAATAGTTCCCAAAAGTTTGCGCGTTGCTTGGCAATGTTTGTTGTGATTCCAGGCAGTTTGGCTAGGCTAGTAGCAGCTAGGCTAGCTACTTATTGATGTTGAACTGGACGTTCCCGTTGAAGGTGCAGTTGGAGAGGAGGAATGGTGGTGCATCTCTGGGTGAGTTGAAAGTCGGACTCCTGTTAACTTCACGAGTGATTCCCCGAACTTCTCTCGCAGGGACGGGACAGAGATAGTGGCAGGCGCATCTGGAAACAGAGAATATACCATGCTGTATAGGCTAGCTAGGTAGATCAGAAAAATGCATTAGGCAATAGTGTTAGCAACTCACCAATAATTGACTGCGGAACTTTCCGCAGTCAATTATTGGTTTTCATGTTCTTTAATTGATTGACTGCGGAACTTTCCGCAGTCAATCATTGGTTTTCACGTTCTTTATTGATTGACTGCGGAACTTTCCGCAGTCAATAATTGATTGACTGCGGAACTTTCCGCAGTCAATAATTGGTTTTCATGTTCTTTATTGATTGACTGCGGAACTTTCCGCAGTCAATAATTGGTTTTCATGTTCTTTATTATTGATTGACTGCGGAATCTTCCGCAGTCAATAATTGGTTTTCATGTTCTTTAATATTATTGATTGACTGCGGAATCTTCCGCAGTCAATAATTGGTTTTCATGTTCTTTAATATTATTGATTGACTGCGGAACTTTCCGCAGTCAATTATTGGTTTTCATGTTCTTTAATTGATTGACTGCGGAATCTTCCGCAGTCAATAATTGGTTTGCATGTTATTGATTGACTGCGGAATCTTCCGCAGTCAATAATTGGTTTGCATGTTATTTAATATTATTGATTGACTGCGGAATCTTCCGCAGTCAATAATTGGTTTTCATGTTCTTTAATATTATTATTATTGATTGACTGCGGAATCTTCCGCAGTCAATAATTGGTTTTCATGTTCTTTAATATTATTATTGATTGACTGCGGAATTTTCCGCAGTCAATTATTGGTTTTCGTTTCTTTATTGATTGACTGCGGAACTTTCCGCAGTCAATTATTGGTTTCCGTTTCTTTATTATTATTATTATTATTATTATTATTATTCCCGCACATTTTTCCTGATTTTCAGCACCTTTCAGCACTTTCATGCTTGTGCAATTTCTGCAAGTTATGCATCAAAATGTTCCGCATGTTTGGGAGAATCGTGCTATTACTTTTGGGACTTCTGCGATTTACGGTTTTTCCGCAATCGGACGAAATACCGCACATTTTTCCCATTGACGCATAATGGGGCTCCCGCAAATTCATGCTTTTCCGCATTTTTTTCCGCAATTTCTGCAATTTCTGCAATTTGTGCATGTTCAGCTTCCGCAACTTGTGGGTTTTGAGAAAAATTGACCTTCTGCAGTTTTCCAGTTTTTTTCTATGGGAATTTGAAATTTTTGCATTGGTGTGTATGTGGTCTCTGCCCATTAGTGTGTATGGCGAATCCAGCCAATGCATTTTAATAGGATTTCTGGCACTCCATGTGTTTCAGCCATTTGTGCAGCTTCTGCAATTTCAGCATTTAGGTGATTTCAACAGTTTGACCAGTTTATGGAATTTAAAAAGTTTATGCAATATAAACAATTTATGCAAATTAACCACTTTATGGAATTTAACCAGTTTACGTATTTTAACCAGTTAACGCATTTTAACCAGTTTATGCAACATAACAATTTATGCCATTTAGGATTCATGAAATTTAAACAGTTAATGCAGTTTATATAATTTATGCAAATTAACCAATTAATGCATTTTACCGTTTTTTTTGCAATTTAACCAGTTTATGCAACATAACAGTTTGTGCAATTTAAACTGTTCATGCATTTTACCGGTTTATGCAAATTAGATTATGCAAATTAACCAATTTATGCATTTTGCAGTTTTTTGCAATTTAACCCGTTTATGCAATCTTAAGTTCATGCAACATGAAAGTTTATGCATTTTACCGGTTTATGCAAATTAGATTATGCAAATTAACCAATTTATGCATTTTACAGTTTTTCTGCAATTTAACCAGTTTATGCAATTCATCCAGTTTATGCATTTTACCAGTTTATTCAATTTCACCAGTTTATGAACATTAGATTATGCAAATTAACCAATTTATGCAATTTATTCAATTTCTGCATTCGATTCCCGCAGTTCCGCAGTCAATCGCAATGGCGAAGCCATTGCTGCATTTCTAGTTATTATTATTATTGATTGACTGCGGAATTTTCCGCTGTCAATTATTGGTTTGCGTTTCTTTATTATTATTATTATTATTCCGGCACATTTTTCCTGATTTTCTGCACCTTTCAGCACTTTCATGCTTTGTGCAATTTCTGCAAGTTATGCATCAAAACGTTCCGCATGTTGAGGAGAATCCTGCTATTACTTTTGGGACTTCTGCGATTTACGGTTTTTCCGCAATCGGACGAAATACCGCACATTTTTCCCATTGACGCATAATGGGGCTCCCGCAAATTCATGCTTTTCCGCATTTTTTTCCGCAATTTCTGCAATTTCTGCAACTTGTGCATGTTCAGCTTCCGCAACTTGTGGGATTTGAGAAAAAATTGGCCTTCTGCAGTTTTCCAGTTTTTTTCTACAGGAATTTGAACTTTTTGCATTGGTGTGTATGTGGTCTCTGCTCCATTAGTGTGTATGGCGAATCCAGCCAATGTATTTTAATAGGATTTCTGGCTCTCCATGTGTTTCAGCCATTTGTGCAGCTTCTGCATCTTCAGCATTTAGGCGATTTCAACAGTTTGACCAGTTTATGGAATTTAAAAAGTTTATGCAATATAAACAATTTATGCAAATTAACCACTTTATGGAATTTAACCAGTTTACGCATTTTAACCAGTTTACGCATTTTAACCAGTTTATGCAACATAACAATTTATGCCATTTAGGATTTATGAAATTTAAACAGTTAATGCAGTTTATATAATTTATGCAAATTAACCAATTAATGCATTTGACCGTTTTTTTGCAATTTAACCAGTTTATGCAACATAACAGTTTGTGCAATTTAAACTGTTCATGCATTTTACCGGTTTATGCAAATTAGATTATGCAAATTAACCAATTTATGCATTTTACAGTTTTTCTGCAATTTTACCAGTTTATGCAATTTCACCAGTTATGAACATTAGATTATGCAAATTAACCAATTTATGCAAATTTATGCAATTTCTGCATTCGATTCCCGCAGTTCCGCAGTCAATCGCAATGGCGCAGCCATTGCTGCATTCTAGTTGATTGACTGCGGAATCTTCCGCAGTCAATTATTGGTTTTCATGTTCTTTAATATTATTATTATTATTCCATCTTTTTCCTGATTTTCTGCACCTTTCAGCACTTTCATGCTTTGTGCAATTTCTGCAAGTTATGCATCAAAACGTTCCGCATGTTGAGGAGAATCCTGCTATTACTTTCGGACTTCTGCGATTTACGGTTTTTCCGCAATTGGACGAAATACCGAACATTTTTCCCATTGACGCATAATGGGGCTACCGCAAATTCATGCTTTTCCGCATTTTTTCCGCAATTTCTGCAATTTCTGCAATTTGTGCATGTTCAGCTTCCGCAACTTGCGGGTTTTGAGAAAAAAATTGGCCTTCTGCAGTTTTCCAGTTTTTTTCTACGGGAATTTGAAATGTTTGCATTGGTGTGTATGTGGTCTCTGCTCCATTAGTGTGTATGGCGAATCCAGCCAATGCATTTTAATAGGATTTCTGGCTCTCCATGTGTTTCAGCCATTTGTGCAGCTTCTGCATCTTCAGCATTTAGGCGATTTCAACAGTTTGACCAGTTTATGGAATTTAAAAAGTTTATGCAATATAAACAATTTATGCAAATTAACCACTTTATGGAATTAACCAGTTTACGCATTTTAACCAGTTTATGCAACATAACAATTTATGCCATTTAGGATTTATGAAATTTAAACAGTTAATGCAGTTTATATAATTTATGCAAATTAACCAATTTATGCATTTACAGTTTTTCTGCAATTTTACCAGTTTATGCAAGTTCACCAGTTTATGAACATCAGATTATGCAAATTAACCAATTTATGCAAATTTATGCAATTTCTGCATTCGATTCCCGCAGTTCCGCAGTCAATCGCAATGGCGCAGCCATTGCTGCATTTCTAGTTATTGATTGACTGCGGAATTTTCCGCAGTCAATTATTGGTTTTCGTTTCTTTATTATTATTATTATTATTATTATTATTCCCGCACATTTTTCCTGATTTTCTGCACCTTTCAGCACTTTCATGCTTTGTGCAATTTCTGCAAGTTATGCATCAAAACGTTCCGCATGTTGAGGAGAATCCTGCTATTACTTTCGGACTTCTGCGATTTACGGTTTTTCCGCAATCGGACGAAATACCGAACATTTTTCCCATTGACGCATAATGGGGCTCCCGTAAATTCATGCTTTCCGCATTTTTTTCCGCAATTTCTGCAATTTCTGCAACTTGTGCATGTTCAGCTTCCGCAACTTGCGGGTTTTGAGAAAAAAATTGGCCTTCTGCAGTTTTCCAGTTTTTTTCTACGGGAATTTGAAATTTTTGCATTGGGTGTGTATGTGGTCTCTGCTCCATTAGTGTGTATGGCGAATCCAGCCAATGTATTTTAATAGGATTTCTGGCTCTCCATGTGTTTCAGCCATTTGTGCAGCTTCTGCATCTTCAGCATTTAGGCGATTTCAACAGTTGACCAGTTTATGGAATTTAAAAGTTTATGCAATATAAACAATTTATGCAAATTAACCACTTTATGGAATTTAACCAGTTTACGCATTTTAACCAGTTTACGCATTTTAACCAGTTTATGCAACATAACAATTTATGCCATTTAGGATTTATGAAATTTAAACAGTTAATGCAGTTTATATAATTTATGCAAATTAACCAATTAATGCATTTGACCGTTTTTTTTGCAATTTAACCAGTTTATGCAACATAACAGTTTGTGCAATTTAAACTGTTCATGCATTTTACCGTTTATGCAAATTAGATTATGCAAATTAACCAATTTATGCATTTACAGTTTTCTGCAATTTTACCAGTTTATGCAATTTCACCAGTTTATGAACATTAGATTATGCAAATTAACCAATTTATGCAAATTTATGCAATTTCTGCATTCGATTCCCGCAGTTCCGCAGTCAATCGCAATGGCGCAGCCATTGCTGCATTTCTAGTTGATTGACTGCGGAATCTTCCGCAGTCAATTATTGGTTTCATGTTCTTTAATATTATTATATTATCCATCTTTTTCCTGATTTTCTGCACCTTTCAGCACTTTCATGCTTTGTGCAATTTCTGCAAGTTATGCATCAAAACGTTCCGCATGTTGAGGAGAATCCTGCTATTACTTTTCGGACTTCTGCGATTTACGGTTTTTTCCGCAATTGGACGAAATACCGAACATTTTTCCCATTGACGCATAATGGGCTACCGCAAATTCATGCTTTTCCGCATTTTTTCCGCAATTTCTGCAATTTCTGCAATTTGTGCATGTTCAGCTTCCGCAACTTGCGGGTTTTGAGAAAAAATTGGCCTTCTGCAGTTTTCCAGTTTTTTTCTACGGGAATTTGAAATGTTTGCATTGTGTGTATGTGTCTCTGCTCCATTAGTGTGTATGGCGAATCCAGCCAATGCATTTAATAGGATTTCTGGCTCTCCATGTGTTTCAGCCATTTGTGCAGCTTCTGCATCTTCAGCATTTAGGCGATTTCAACAGTTTGACCAGTTTATGGAATTTAAAAAGTTTATGCAATATAAACAATTTATGCAAATTAACCACTTTATGGAATTTAACCAGTTTACGCATTTTAACCAGTTTATGCAACATAACAATTTATGCCATTTAGGATTTATGAAATTTAAACAGTTAATGCAGTTTATATAATTTATGCAAATTAACCCAATTTATGCATTTTACAGTTTTTCTGCAATTTTACCAGTTTATGCAAGTTCACCAGTTTATGAACATCAGATTATGCAAATTAACCAATTTATGCAAATTTATGCAATTTCTGCATTCGATTCCCGCAGTTCCGCAGTCAATCGCAATGGCGCAGCCATTGCTGCATTTCTAGTTATTGATTGACTGCGGAATTTTCCGCAGTCAATTATTGGTTTTCGTTTCTTTATTATTATTATTATATTATTATTATCCCGCACATTTTTCCTGATTTTCTGCACCTTTCAGCACTTTCATGCTTTGTGCAATTTCTGCAAGTTATGCATCAAAACGTTCCGCATGTTGAGGAGAATCCTGCTATTACTTTTCGGACTTCTGCGATTTACGGTTTTTTCCGCAATCGGACGAAATACCGAACATTTTTCCCATTGACGCATAATGGGGCTCCCGCAAATTCATGCTTTTTCCGCATTTTTTTCCGCAATTTCTGCAATTTCTGCAACTTGTGCATGTTCAGCTTCCGCAACTTGCGGGTTTTGAGAAAAAATTGGCCTTCTGCAGTTTCCAGTTTTTTTCTACGGGAATTTGAAATTTTTGCATTGGTGTGTATGTGGTCTCTGCTCCATTAGTGTGTATGGCGAATCCAGCCAATAGGATTTCTGGCTCTCCATGTGTTTCAGCCATTTGTGCAGCTTCTGCAATTTCAGCATTTAGGCGATTTCAACAGTTTGACCAGTTTATGGAATTTAAAAGTTTATGCAATATAAACAATTTATGCAAATTAACCACTTTATGGAATTTAACCAGTTTACGCATTTTAACCAGTTTACGCATTTTAACCAGTTTATGCAACATAGCAATTTATGCCATTTAGGAATTATGAAATTTAAACAGTTAATGCAGTTTATATAATTTATGCAAATTAACCAATTAATGCATTTTACTGTTTTTTTTGCAATTTAACCAGTTTATGCAACATAACAGTTTGTGCAATTTAAACTGTTCATGCATTTTACCGGTTTATGCAAATTAGATTATGCAAATTAACCAATTTATGCATTTTACAGTTTTTCTGCAATTTTAACCAGTTTATCAATTTCACCAGTTTATGAACATAGAATTTATGCATAATTAACAATTTATGCAAATTTATGGCAATTTCTGCATTCAGATCCCGCAGTTTCCGCAGTCAAATCGGCAATGGCGCAGCCATTGCTTGCATTTCTAGTTATTATTATTTTCGCCGCACATGTCGATTTTTCCTGATTTTCTGGCACCTTTCAGCCTTTTCATGCTTTGTGGCAGATTTTCTGCAAGTTATGCATCAAAACGTTCGCATTGTTAGGAGAATCCTGCTATTACTTTTCCGGACTTTCTGATTTAGCGGTTTATTCCGCAATCGAGCGAAAACCCGAACCCATTTTTCCCATTGACGCATAATGGGCTCCTCCCGCAAATTCATGCTTTCCGCCATTTTTTTCCGCAATTTCTGCAAATTTCTGCAACTTGTGCATGTTCAGCTTCCGCAACTTGCGGGTTTTGAAGAAAAAATTGGCCTTCTGGCAGTTTGCCAGTTTTTTTCCTACCGGGAATTTGAATTTTTGCATTGGTGTGATAATGTGGTCTCTGCTTGCCATTTAGTGTGTATGGCGAATCAGCCAATGTTAGATTTCTGGCCACTCCATGTGTTTCAGGCCATTTGTGCAGCTTCTGCAATTTCAGCATTTAGGCGAATTTCAACAGTTTGACCAGTTTATGGAATTAAAGTTTATGCAATATAAACATTTTATGCAAATTAACCACTTTATGGAATTTAACGCAGTTTTTACCGCATTTTAACAGTTTTTACGGCATTTTTAAAACTCAGTTATGCAACATAGCAATTTTATGCCATTATAGGAAATTATGAAATTTAACAGTAATGCAGTTATATAAATGTTATGCAAATTACCAAATTAATGCATTTACTGTTTTTTTTTGCAATTTAACCAGTTTAATGCAACATAACATTTGTTGCAATTTAACTGTTATCGCATTTTTAAACCGGTTTATGCAAAATTAAAAATTTGCAAATTAACCAATTTATGCATTTTTAACAGTTTTTTGGCCAAATTTACCAGTTTATGCAATTTCACCAGTTTATGAATAAAAACATTAGATTAGCAAAATTAACCAATTATGCAAATTTAGCAATTTCTGCATTCGATTCCCGCAGTTCCGCATAATTCGCAATGGCGCAGCCATTGCTGCATTCTAAGTTATTATTATTGATAACTTATATTTTTTCCAGTTTTTCAGCAGCTTTCACAGCTTTCACCAGTTTCAGCAATTTCAACAAGTTATTATCAGTCAAAAACGTTCAGCATGTTCAAGAGAATTCTGGCGATTACTTTGGGAATTCAGGCGATTTCCGCTTTTTTCCGCATCGCCAAAATGCGTCGATTTTTCCCATTGACTTATAATGGGCCTTTTCCGCTAATTCACGGTTTTTTCAGCATTTTTTTCGCATAGGATTTTTCCTGCAATTTCTGCAGTTTTGTTGCATGTTCAGCCTTCCCAATACTTGTCAGTTTTCAGAAAAAATTAGATTTCTGCAGTTTTTCTCAGTTTTTTTCTACGGCGCTTTGGGGAATTCTGCCATTCATTGTATTGAGAATCTGCCATCATTTTTAATAGGGCCCATGCATGTTAATAGGACTTCAGGCACATCAGGCCTTTCAGCCATTTTACAGCTAAAGCCATTTCAGCAGTTTTCAAGGATTTAGGAGTTTCAAGGTTTCAAACATTTCAAGGATTTCAGGAGTTTTCAAGGTTTCAACCAATTTCAAGGATTTGAACAGTTTCAAGAATTTTCAGGAGTTCAAGGTTCAACAATTTCAAGGATTTCAAACAGTTATAAGGATTTTCAGGAGTTTTCAAGGTTTGCATAGTTTCAAAAGATTTCAGGAGTTTCTAAGGTTTCAACAGGTTTAAGATTTCAGGAGTTTCAAGGTTTCAACAGTTTCCAAGACTTCAGCAGTTTCAAGAATTTCAGGAGTTTCAAGGACTTAAGACAGTTTTGAAACCAAGGACCTTCAGCAGTTTTCAAGACAGTCCAATCTCCATGGGGCGTCAGCCATGGAATTGAACCTTCAGGCAGTTTAAGGTTTTGCAAGGATTTCAGGAATTTCAAGATTTCAGGAACTTTCAAGATTCAGCAGTTTCAAGTTTCCATACAGTTTCAAGGTTAGGAGCTTCATACCTATAGCATTTCACAGTTTGTACAGTTGTGCAACATTGGATTGTTTGCAAATTACACACAATTAATCAACTAATAGGATTTTCACAAATGAAACTATATAAATACAACTTATATGGAATTTTGCATGTAAACAGTATAATACAATAAATGGGGGATTTTTCAACAATAAAAGCAACTATTAATACAACATAGGGATTTTCACAATACAAGCAACTATAATACAACTTAAATAGGAGATTTTTACATGTAAAGCAGTTAAAATGCAACTTAATAGGGATTTTTTACATGTAACAGTATAATGCAACTTATAGGGTTTTTACAATGTAAAGCAGTATAATGCAACTTATAGGGATTATTTTACATAGTAGCAGTATAATGCCTTAATAGGGATTTTTTACATGTAAAGGCAGTATAATGCAACTTAATAGGGCTACATGTAAAAGCAGTATAATGCAACTTAATAAGGGATTTTCACAAATAAAAGCAGTATAAATCACTTAATAATAGGGAAATTTTTATCACAATAAAGCAGCTATTAATACAACTAAATGGGGTTTTTCACAGTAAAAGCAGCTATAATACACTAATAGAGGATTTTCACAATAGGCACTATAATCACTAAATAGGGAATTTTCACAATAAACGGCAGATATAATACCTTAGGGATTCACAATAAAAGACTATAATACAACTAATGTTGATTTCAACCGTTTCAAGGACAATTTTCAAGGACGAAGGAAAACAAGACCACAGACCAGGAACCGACCCGAACCCAGACCCGACAGACCCGGACCAAGAACCCACAAAGACCGCAGACCAGGAAAAACCCCAGGACCAAGATCCGAACCCAAGACCCGCTACCAAGCACCACAGACAAGATCCGAACCAGGACCCGAACAAAGCCCAGACCCAGATCCGAACCAAGACCCGACAGACCCGACCAGACGAGAACCAGACCAAGACCCGAACCAAGACCAAGACCCGAAACCAAAAACTCCTGACCAAGAGCCCAAACGCAAGACCGAGACGCGCAGACCAAGAAAGAACCAAGACCCAGGAGCCAAGACCCGAACCAAGACGCCAGACCGAGACCAAGAGCCCGAACGCCAAAACCCAGACCACAGATCAGGAAACCAAGACCAGAACGAGACCCCAGACCCAAACAAGACCCAAACCAAGACCCAGACCAAGAAACCAAGACCCGTCCCAAGACCCCAAACGAGACGCCCCAGACCAGAACGAACCAAAGACCAGACGCAAGACCCGAACCAAAGACCGCAGACCCAGAACAAGATCCGAACCAAAGAGAACCAGACCAGAACCACAAAATGCCAAACCAAGACCCAAACCAAGATCCGAACCATACCCAGAGCAGAACAAGACCACGACCCAGACACAGAAAACCCAAAACCGAGACCAGACCACCGACAAGACCGACCCAAAGCAAGACCGAGATATAGACCCGAAACCAAGACCACAAGACCCAGACCAAGAACAGACCCGACCTAAGACCAAACCGAGACCTCAGACAGGTTGCCATAGTTACCAGAACTAAAACACTAATCAAGGGCAAACCACAATAAAGCCAAACCAAAGACCCGAACCAAGTCTCAAGAGTCAGACCTGACCAAGACCCAAAACTAAGACCCAGCCAACATCCAGACGCTAAGTCTCAGAGCCAGGACCAGACCAAAGTCCATAGACCAAGGTACTATAGTTACCGAACGAAAATCAGATCAAAGGCGGACCACAAAAGGGTGGGCCAAGTCCAGACGCAAGACGCCGAACCCAGACCAAGGACACCGATCCAAGTTCGCGGACCCAAGACCGAACTGCCAGATCAAGACCCCAGAGCCAAACCAAGAACCAGAACCTTATGCATAGTTTTACCAGAACCAAAAAGCAGATCAAGGCCAAATCATAGAAGCTGGGCTATCCAAACCAGGCCTCCCATAGTGGAAACGCAAAATCAGATCGAGGCGAAGCCACCAGAAGCCAGGCCACAAGTCCAGGGCTATCGTTTTGCCATAGTTACCGGAAACCAAATCAGATCGAGGCGAACCCACAGAAGCCAGGCCAAGTCCAGCACTGGTTGCCAAATAGTTACTGAAATAAATTATTTCAGCGGTGTGGGCAATTTAAAACAGTTTCAAGGACACTTTCAATAATTTCAAAGGAGTTCAAAGATATTCGAGACAGTTTTCAAGAATTCGGAGTTTCAAAGTTTCAAACAGTTTTCAAGGATTTAAGGTGTTTAAAATGTTTCACGTTTCAAGATTTCAGAGTTTCAAGGTTTTCAATAGTTTCAAGGATTTCAGGAGTTTCAGGTTACAGTTTCAAGGATTTCAGAGGAGTTTTAAAGACTTATTCAGGAGTTTCAAAGCTTTGTCAAGTATTGTCAAACAGTTTCAAAGGCATTTTCAAGGATTTTTCAGGTGACTCTGCAATAGCATTATTCGTCGCAGTCAATCGCAATGGCTTCAGCCATTGCCAACATTTCTAGTTATTATTATTATTATACTTATATTTTTTTTGCAGTTTCAGCAAGCTTTCACAGCTTTCACAGTTTCAGCAATTTCAACAAGGTTTATACATCAAAGACGTTCAGCAAGTGTTTCCAAGAGAATCTGCCGATTACTTTGGGAATCGGCGATTTCGGTTTTTCCCAGGCATCGGCCAAAAATACGGCTCGAATTTTTCCCATTGACTTATAATGGGGCTTCCGCTAATTCACGTTTTTCAGCATTTTTTTTTCCATATTTTCTCGCAATTTCTGCAGTTGTGCATGTTCAGCTTCCTCAACTTGTCAGTTTTCAGAAAAAAATTAGATTTCTGCAGTTTTTTCAGTTTTTTTCCTACGGGCTTGGGAATTCTGCCATTCTTTGATTGAGAATTCCTGCCATTGCATTTTAATAGGCCCCATGCATTTAATAGGACTTCAGCACATTCAGCCCTTTCAGCCATTTTCTACAGCTACCCATTTCAGCAGTTTCAAGGATTTTCAGGAGTTTCAAGTTTTCAACAATTTCAAGGATTTGAAACAGTTTCAAGATTCAGGAGTTTTCAAAGTTTCCAAAACAATTTCAAGGATTGAAACAGTTTAATGATTTCAGGAGTTTCAAGTTTTCAACAATTTTTCAAAGGATTTCAACAGTTATAAGGATTTCAGGAGTTTCAAGGTTCAATAGTTTCAAAAGATTTCAGGAAGTTGCTAAGGTTTCAACAGTTTTAAGGCATTACAGATTTCAAAGGTTTTCAACAAGTTTCAAGGACTTCAGCAGTTTCAAGAATTCAGGATTTCAAATGGAGTTAAGCAGTTTGAAACAAAAGGACTTTTTCAGCAGTTCAGGACAGTCAATCTCCATGGCGCAGCTGGAGATTGACCTTCAGGCAAGTTTAAAGATTTCGAAGTTTCAAGGAATTCAACAGTTCAAGATTTCAGGAGTTCAAGGATTTCAGGAGTTTCAAGACTGGCAGGCAGTTCAAGACCAAAGACCAGACCAAGACCCGAACCAAGACCAGACCGAGACCACAGACCTAAGACCCCGAACCAGACCCAGACCGGCGACCACAGACCAAGACCAAATCAAGGACCCAAACCAAACCAGACCTAGGCCCGAACCAAAGACTTCCAAACAAGACCAAACCCCAAACTCAGACCTAGAACCCGAACGAAGACCAGACCCAGATCAGACCCGAGCAAAAGACCAGACCCAGACCAAGACTCAGCCAATACGCGAACCAAGGACCCAAACCCTGACCAGACCAAGACCCCAACCAAGACCTGAAAGCAAGACCAGACCAAAACCCGAACAAGACCAGACCTGAAACAAGACCCCAAACCAAGACTCAGTCCCAGACCTGATTAAGACCCGAACTGAAGACCCAACAAGAACCAAGCCAAAACCAGACGCAAGACCCGAAACCAAGAACGCAACAAGACACAAGACGCACGACCGAACCTAAAGACAAGACCAAAACCCAACCAAGACCCGATCAAGACCAGACTAAGACGCCGAACACAAGACGCAAACCAAGACAGCAGATACCACGGACCCGAACCAAGACCAACAAGACCGCGCACGCAGAGACCAGACAGTTTCTGCAACAAAATAGGGATTTTTTTTGCAATTGCAACACAATTATGCAAGCTTTATTGGGATTTTTTGCCATGTAAAGAAGTATTATGCAACTAAATAGGGATTTTTTAATATATAAAGCACTATAATACAACTAAACTGGGGATTTTCAAGAATAAAAGCATATAATACAACTAAATTGGGATTTTTCACAATAAAAGCAGTATAAATACAACTAAATATGGGAATTTTTCAAAAAAAGCAAGCTATAATACAACTTAAATAGGGATTTTCACAATAAAAGCACTAATACATACAACTAAATTGGGATTTCACAATAAAGCCTAATAATACAACTTAATAGGGATTTTTACATGTAAAGCAGTATAATGCAACTTAATAGGGATTTTTACAAGTAAAGCAGTATAATGGCAACTTAATAGGGTTTTTTACATGTAAAACAGATAATGGCACTTAATAGGGATTTTTACAATGTAAAGCAGTATAATGCACTTATAGGGATTTTACATGTAAAACAGTATAATGACTTATAGGGTTTATCCATGTAAACAGTAATAATGTAACTTAATAGGGATTTACAACGTAAAGCAGTAATAATGCACTTAAATAGGGCTTTTTAACAAACGTAAAGCAGTATATGCACTTAATGGGATTTTTACATGAACAGTATAATAGCAACTTAAATAGGGATATTTTAACATCGTAAAGCAGTATAATAACAACTATAATAAGGGATTTCACAATAAAGCACTATATACAACATAAATGGGGGATTTTCACAAATAAAAGCATTATAATACAACGAAATGGGATTTTCAAATAAATCACTATAATACAACTATGTGGGATTTCACAATAAAGCACTATATCAATAAAAGGGGATTTTATCACATAAAGCAGTATAAACATAAATAGGGATTTTCACAATAAAAGCACTATAATAAACTTAATAGGGATTTTCACAATAAAAGCACTATAATACAACTAAATTGGGATTTTCACAATAAAGCACTATAATACAACTTAATAGGGATTTACATGTAAAGCAGTTATATATGCAACTTAATAAGGGGAATTTTTAACAAGTAAAGGCAGTTATAATGCAGACTTAAGTAGGGGTTTTTTAACATGTAATAACAGTATAATGCAACTAATAGGGATTTTTACATGTAAAACAGTATAATGCAAACTTAATAGGGATTTTTACATGTAACAGTATAATGCAACTTAAGTAGGGATTTTTCATGGTAACAGTATAATGCACTTAATAGGGGATTTTTACCAACGTAAGCAGTATAAATGCCACTATTAATAGGCTTTATTACACGTAAGCAGTATAATGCCAACTTAATAGGGATTTTTACATGTGAAAACCAGTATAGAAGCAACTTATAGGGATTTTTACATGATAAAGCAGTATAGATATCAACTTAATAGATTTTCACAATAAAGCCATATAATACGAACTAAATGGGGATTTTTCACATAAAGCATTATAATACAACTAAATGGATTTTCAAAATAAAAATCATATAATAAACTAAATGGGGGATTTCACATAAAAGCAACTATAATACAACTAAAAAGGGAATTTTCAACAATAAAAGCACTATAATATAACGAAATAGGGATTTTTTATTTTTTTTCCAATAAAAGCACTATAACAACTTAATAGGGGTTTTCACAATAAAAGCACTATAATACAACTAAATGGGGGGATTTTTCACAATAAAGAACTATAATACAACAACCTAAATGGGGATTTTCAACCGTTTCCAAAGGGCATTTTCAAGATTTCAGCAGTTTTTCAAAGACAGGAACAAAGACGCACACCAGGACCCAAACCAAAGACGCGAAACCCGAACCCAAGACCGAAGACCCGGGACCAAGACCGCGAACCAGCCCAGACCGGGGCCGCAGACCAAGATGCAGCACCAAGACCCGTACCAAGACCCAGACCAAGATCGCGAACAAAGACCCGAACAAAGACCGCAGAACCCAGATACCGAACCAAGACCCAGGACCAGACCCGAGCAGCAAGACCCAGACCGTAGAACAAGACCCAAAACTAAGACCCAGACGCGAAGACCTGCCCGAGACATCCAACCAAGACCCAACCAAGACGCCTGACCGAGACCCCAACCAAGACCTAGACCCAGACCAAGATCCAGAACCAAGAAACAGCAGACCGAAGCAAGAACCGGACTAAGATACGAACGCAACCAGAACCGAGAACCCGACCCAAGACCAAAGACGCAAACCAAGAACCAGAACCAAGGACAGAACGTCCCAAGACCCAAACCGAGACGCAGACCAGGTTGCCATAGTTTTACCCAGAACCAAAACAATATCAAGGGAACCACAAAAGCCAAAACCAAGACCCGAACCAAGTCTCAGAGTCAGACCTGGAACAAAGACCGCGCAAACTAAGACCCAGGCCACATCCCAGACAAATGTCTGCAGACGCAGGACCAGACGCAAGTCCAAGACCAGGTCATATAGTTACCGAACCAAAAATCAGATCAAGGCGGACACAAAAGGTGGGCCAAGTCCAGACCAAGACCCGAACCCAGACCGATAACCGATCCAAGTTCCAGACCAAAGAACCGAACCCGAGATCAAGACCCAGAGCCAAACCAAGACCAGACCAATTCCATAGTTTACCAGAACCAAAAAGGCAGATCAAGGCCAAACCATGAAAGCTGGGCTAGTCCAACCAGGCTTCCCCATAAGTAACCGGACCAAAATCAAGATCGAGGCGAACGCACAGAAGGCCAGGCCAAGTCCAGGGCTACGTTGCCTAGTTACCGACCAAATCAAGATGAGGCGAACCAACAAATAGAAGCCAGGCTTAAGTCCAGACCAGGTTGCCATAGTTTTATGAAATAATTATTTCAGCGGTTTGGGCAATTTAAACAGTTTCAAAGGGACATTTCAATAATTTCAGGAGTTTTCAAAGGATATTCGACAGTTTTACAGATTTCAGGAAGTTTTCAAGATTCAGGAGTTTCAAACAGTTCTCAAGAAATTTCAGGAGTTTCAAGGTTCACACAGTTTTCAAGGATTTCAGGTGTTTAAAGGTTTCAACAGTTTCAAGGATTCAGGAGTTTAAAGTTACAACAGTTTGAAGGATTTTAGGAGTTTAAAGGTTACAAACTGTTTGAAGGATTTTAGGAGTTTTGAGTTTTTTGCAGGAGATTCCAAGGATATCAGTAGATTCAAGGGCATTTCAATTATTTTTCAAAGTATTTCAACCGTTTCACAGCATTTTCAAGGATTATCAAGGATTTTTCAGATAACTTCTGCGATTAGAACGTATTCCGCAGGTCCAATCGCAATGGCTTCGCCATTGCAACATTTCTAGTTATTATTATTATACTTATATTTTTTTTCCAGTTTTTCAGCAAGTTTTCACAGCTTTTCACAGTTTCAGCAATTTCAACAAGTATACATCAAAAACGTTCAGCATGTTTCAATGAGAATTCTGCGATTACTTTTGGGAATTTAGCGATTTCCGTTTTTCCGCAATCGGCCAAACCCTCGTCGATTTTTCCCATTGACTTATAATGGGGTTCGCAAATTCACAGTTTTTCAGCATTTTTTTTACC
>VHKM01001287.1:0-65410 GCA_007210695.1 Neogobius melanostomus | reverse complement strand
GAACTCGTTGTCAGTGATACCTTCCTGCTCCTCTTTGTGACCACTTCCTGTTGAAGCCTGTAATCCTCTCACCTCCTGACCCCTCGCTTTGTCCCGGCTCCTGACTTTAGGCCCTGGACTTCCTCTTATCAGGACCCTGACCCGGGTTCAGTCCACCTCAGAGCCATTGAGAGCCACTGAACCGAGGCCCGGGAGAGTGACCCGCACTAGACCCAACAAGCCCCCTCTTTAGCCGCTCTTTAGCCGCTCTTTAGCCCCTCTTTAGACGCTCTTTACAGCCTTTGTAGGCCCTTTGTAGAGTCTTTGTAGCCCACTTAGGCCACTCAGGCCGGGTCAGGCTCTTTGTCAAGGCGTTTGGTGTAAACACAGAGGCATTAGTCACCGGACGCTTCGTAAAACTCACCTGAGAAAGTCCTGACCTGCAGCTCGTCATATTCTGATTAAGTGTTGAATTTGTGATGTCACACTTAACAGAATATCATGTACAAAATCATATCAAAATCGTGGTGTGATTTATCGATCGACAAATGGAATATGTTGCCAACAGAGCTGAGCACACGTGTACATGTTAACACTTTTTCACACCAGGCCTAAAAGTGTCTTCTTTTAGAACAAACCGGTTCCGACAGTGTAACTGGTGTGAATGCGAGAGTGTATTTGCATAAGAATGTTTATGCATGAGTGAAGCGTGTCATTGTAATGCTGTTTTGGGAGAAATGTGTTATTAACATGTGCTACTCCCTGGTACAATCTTTCCTTTATTAGGTTATGTATATTGTCCCTGTTCAAATAAATAAACTTGCTTTGTCTCGGCACTTCCGGTCGAGCGCGAAGCCTGTTCATTTAAACTGAGAACGAGGGAAAACGTTCTTGGCTAAAATCTGATGTTTAGATTGATTTGTGTAAAATGTCCCAATGTTCATTTGCACCAACAAGTCAACACTGCAGCGTTTCTCTGCGGCTTTGTTTTCGTGTAGTAACTGATTTGATCTGGACGTCTCCAGTCCCATGTTAACTGACAGGGGAAAAGGGCGGGCACAATTCATGGCGGCGCCCACGCCAACCTCCGGAATAAGGTGAATAGATACAGACGGCATCTCTGGAATCGCCCATATATGATGCTTCATGTTAGCACCGTGCTAATGCTAACGCTAGCTAGCCCTAGCTACGACTGACGTTTTTTGCTGCTCCTGAACAATCTGCAGTGAATAAACATCCATATGGACCAGATTTAGACTCGACTTTATTTGTATGTGATAAATAAGTTTAGATTTCGTCAGAAAACGGCTAAAAAGAATGAAAAATTGTGTTCCCAAAGCATTCTGTTTTCCCCATAGACTGTACAAATAATAGACTCTTCCTCCTCACTCCTCCCCGTTTACCATAATGACCACGTTCGAGGGGGAAATCATGGCGGATTTACAGACTCCTCCTCCCCAGCTCTGATGAAGCATGTTCCTAATAAGGCATAAGGGCGGGATCTTCACTGTAGACTTGCCCTTGCGTGACGTGTAGCTCGCGCAGCTCCAATGCTAACAGTCCGACCCTCATTAAGTAAGAGATTTCTAAAATGTTTCCTACGATAACCAGCCCGGTGCCTCTGATTGTGTCTAACCCAGCGTAATCACAGGAGGAATATCGAGCTGTAGACAGTTCCAAACAATTAGGCACCGGCATTAAAGTTGTTTTTAACGTGTCTAAAGTGCAATGGATTCCAATGGGGGACTAGCGGCTATATGGAGGTACAGTACTACAGCAATGGCAGCCTCCAGTGTCGTCGTCGCAAAGCAGAGCAGCCAGCGGCCATTGGTTTTCCCCCTCGGCGAGGCCACGCCCCCTTCTATGACACAATGCCGTCTGTATAGGTTGTGTTCACGTGACATCAGAACATTCTAAAGAGCCCATAGTTAAAAATTGAGGTGGAGCAACTATGGTAACTGGTGAACTGCAGATTGTATGTCTTTTTGGTTAATATCTCAGTCATTACTGGAAGAATCCACATGAAACAAAAACTTAGTCTTAAAGTTGATTTTCTTCTCATTTTCTCAGCACGTATGAACTAATGTCCAATTATTTCCTCGTAAAGCGTCCTAAAGTGGAGACAATATTCAAAAACATGAGCGTGATGTTGGTCAATACGTTTGTTAAGTGACGTCACAGCTCTACTTCCGGGTCCGCAGATGTGCAAGAAACTACAAAAAACTCTTTAATACCACAATCAATATTTCTGAAACTCAACAGAGAGTTACTGAACATACTTATTTATCAGGCCCATTAGCCAAAACTGCTGTACCTACTGCTATAAAAGTAATATTTACCAAATATCCGGGTTAGCAGTGAAAAATGCTAACGGCGCAGCAGCTATGCTAACCCCGGAAGTAGCGACTTTAGTAAATATTACTTTTTTAGCAGTAGGTGCAGCATTTTGGCTAATGAGTCTGAGAAATAAGTAGCTTCAGTAACTCTCTGTTGAGTTTCAGAAATATTGATGGTTGTTTTTAAAGGGGGGTATTATGCTTTTTTCAATCACATAGCACCAGTCTATAGCATACTACAATGATGACGTAACCTTCTGTTGGTCTGTGTATGCAGTAAATTAAAATAACTGCCTTGAATAAAATTGCTCTCTCAAAATGGCTGTACTGAACGTCTTGAAATAGGCCTCCGTCTCTTTAAGAAGCTTTCCGACACGCCCCCTTCAGCACACTGCTGTGGCATCTAAACAACACTACTGTGCGGGAGGGGCTCTGCTGAGCTGAGGAGCAGTGGTTGGTGGCTTGGCTGGTGACGAAAGGTCCAGAGGCGTCTCCAGGAGGTGGGGCGTTCCTAGGAGGACTGAGGCATAGCTACACCTAAAATGGCTGCCGTCTAAGTTTTTACTGATTACTCAAAAATATGTGAATGAGCCAAGGCAACACTCCAGGCATGTGTTTAATGAGGGAATGACATAATAACATGATATAAAGCTTGAAAAAGTCAATTTTACATAATACCCCCCCTTTAAGAGTTTTTTATGTTTTTTTCTCACATGTTTTCCCGTCGGCTACAGTAGGACCCGGAAGCGGAAGTCGTGACGTCACACTTAACAAACGTATAGGAAGGACTTACAGACATAAACATAATGTCAGGTTTGTGAATCCAATCACTGTCAAACACTGATGAGGAAAAACAATTGTTCATTTTCGTTTTGGAGATTTCTCACAAAAACAGTTTCCTCCCATAGAGTTGTATTGGCCCCGCCCTCCACCTGACATTATGACATCATCACATTCTAAATCGTAAACGCCACCTATAGAGTTCGGGAAATTCCACAGTTACCATGGAGATCGGCCATCTTTGCAGCTGTTAGCATACATGGTGTCCGAGTGTTTTAATGTGAACAATAACTTCGTTCCGCGTTGGACAAATGGACTTGTTGTTTTTTTAATTCCCTCTCCAAACTTCTCCTCCAGCTGTGCGCCACATCTGCGCCGCTGTGTGCGAGTGTGCGGTCTACATTTCAGACGCCCACGCCGCGCTCCCCCTGCGCCTCCGCGTGACTGACAGCTCCCATTCCAGCCTCAGAATAACATGAAAAAACCCAAACGCGCCGCGGCGAGGAATAAAAACTCCGGGGACCGCGGCGGAATGAGGGTTACAGGGTTTAAGGGGAGAAAAGTTGCATTTGCGTTAAAAAAAAGGCGATGGGTGCGTGGTGATCGCCCCGCGCGCTCCTCCGGGGGGGTTTTAGGGGTTCAGGACGGACAGAAAGGAGCGACGGGGGAACGAGGAGGACAGAGGTGACGGGACGTCTTCTCTGAGGCTAATGGAGTCTCACGTGTCTCAAATCAAATCAACGTCAGGACAAATCTTCCCAAAACGCTGAACAGTTACAGGAGTGATGAGAAAAGGATAAATTCATGGACAAATCGGTCTGGAGTTTGTGATCATAGTTGATTGATTGGATTTATTTGAGTGATTTTTACAACATTATTGCAGTGCAGAAACAAACAAAGCAACAAAAAACTCAAAAGGAGTTTGAGGCCGAAGCAAGAAAGCTTATAAGTGCCAACCTCCATATTCAAGATTAATTTACATTCCAGATACAGTGATACAACATCTCATGTTTTCATACAATATAACACTTTACATTACAAATTCCTGAATTACAAAATTACAAATGTCTGCATTGACTGAAAAGCATTTCATGTTTTACAAGAAGCAAGCAAGCAAAGTTTATTTATATACCACCTTACTCAGACAGAAGGTCACAAAGTGCTTCACATCAAAAACAAGCAATAAAAAAAAAAAAAAGAAGCAAAAAAAAAAAAAAGAAGAAAATCACAGGATGTTTACAAGACTTCCAAAGTAAAAAGACATAACACGAAGATAGAAATGTATGAAGTTTACCAAAATATATAAACATTTTTTGGTTACACTTTAGAATACGGCCCAGTAACTCCTAGGTAGTTACTATGGTACATCCCTGGTACTTACAGAGGTAATTACCAGGTACTTGCAGTGGTATGGCCTGGTAACTCTGGTGCCATGCCATTGGTCCGACGACACATTATTACAAAAATATAACCCTAACCCTAATGGCACCCCTACTCAATGGGTGATTTTCAGAATAATGAGACGTCAGACTAATGGGCCGACCTCGTAACTCCTAGGTACTTACCTAAACGTACCACTGTAAGTACTTGGTAATTATCTCTGTAAGTACCAGGGATGTACTACAGTAACTACCTAGGAGTTACCGGGCCGTATTGTAAGTGGGCCTTTTTTATTTACAATTTGTACTTTTTTTCTTTTTCTTATTCCTCATTCCCGTTCACATAATAACCATTTCCAATCATTACTTATAAACACCAGTCACCATTCTATTAACTGACTATTAATTTAGTTATAATAAGTATTACATAATCAACACGACTCATTATTATTGACATTCCCATTTCCACTGTAAAATATTGGTTGTGATTGTTTATTATTTGTGTTGTTTGCCTTGTTTAGTGAGGTGCCTTAAAAAGCCAGGGTGTAATGTGGCCAGTTGGTAGAGGGCAGTAGCCCCCACCAGCAAGCCCTCACCCTGCTGCCTAGTTAGAGCTCTAAACACTAGTTAGAGTTTAGAGCTGGGCGATACTGACAAAGGCACATATCTCAGTGTTCGTGGGACTTTCTCGATGACGACGATGAAGCGATATTTTCTCAAGCCTGTGTCTGACCATCAACCACTCACTCACACATTCATACTGGCCTATTGTGCATGTTTTAGTGGTAGTGGGAAACAGAGGAAACACGAGGAGAACATGCAAACTCCACAGAAAGGCCCCGTCCGGCTGAGGATCGAACCCGGGACCTGGGTTTAATCAATCGATTTTCCTTTGAACAGCTCGATATCGATTCATAAAACAATAAAAGTCGATCCTGAGGTCGTGTTTGAAAAGAAATAACTTTGTGATAATAAGTTCGGCACTAAATGAGACTGACCTCTTCCCTTCACGAGAAATAGCTCCCCTGGATATGAAACGGGTTTTGCACACGTTTCCTTGTCCCGCATGCCTTCCAAGTAAGGATTTAGTTTATTTCCAAAAATCTTGCCATGGACATTGGACAACAGCCTCTGATGTTTTTATTATTTGATTAATTATACTTTTTGCCCCTTAAAGCTTTTTTATTCATTACATATATGAGGTATTTACTATTGATTGTTTGCACATTTCTGTCCTGCACCCTGAGTGTTTCTGAGAGCTGATGTAACAAGTGGACTTAAATAAAGGCTTATCTCTGGTGGCAGCCATGTTCTATAGACCCTTTCGCCGCTGACATCATCAGTGACATCATCAGTGACATCATCAGTGACATCATCAGTGACATCAGCGGGAGGCAGGAAGTGATCAAGTGAAATAAGATTAAACTAAAACTAGCGATTATAAGTGTGGCTTAAGGTGCAAGAACAAGAGGAATGACATTTGAGACGATAACATAAGTTTATCTGATATTTCCAACAACAGTTAGACATTTGTTTATCGTTACCATGACAACAGCTACAATGGAAGTAGATAGGAATCGAGCTTCCCGCCTCCAGCTAAGCCCGGAATGTGGCATTTGACGCCTATAATCCTGTCACCAGTCTTTAGTCTTTAGTCTGTGTTTTTATTCTCTGTAAAGCACCTTGTGGATGTTGTTAAGGCGCTATATGAATAAATATTGATTGACTGAAGTTGGAGTTACTTTAATAACCAAGTGTGTTTTCTTTTCTACACAAATCTCAAAGCTTCTTGAAATAAGTGTCAAAAACGAAATGATAACAACGAAAAAGTGACACAAATATGACTAAAAAGTGACGTCAATGCAAGGAAAAGTCTTAGCTTTCAAATGAGGTGCCACACTGGCCTATAGGCTGTCAGCTCCAGTCCAGAAACCCTTTAGATTTGGGTAAAACTGGAGGAAAAGTGTTTGTTTAAGGCGGGGGAAACAGGTTAAATCTTAAAACTCGGATCTACAGACCGGCATCGTCCAACGGTACCCAGGCCTATAGCCACAAGTCTAAACCAGGCCTCCCCCCTCCCCCCCTCCCTCTCCTCTCGGGGGGGGGGAGTGTTCCTGTGGAGGGGGGGGGGGGACTCCTCTCTCCGTGTCCCCGTCTGCAGTGCGCTCTTTGTGGGAACATTTCTTCTGTTTGTGGCCCAATAGACTCCCATTCAGCGCCGGGGCTTTTTCAACAACCTGTCCAGGCCTCACAATACCCCCTGTCACCCCCCCGCGGGCCCCCCGGCCTCCCCCCCCCTCCGGCCTCCCCCCCCTGGCCTCCCCCCTGCCGGAGAGTTTGTTTAACAGATTGGGCCTAAAGAAAAGCCCGGGCCGCGCTTTACACGGGCGCAGAAAGACTCCGCGTTAGCGCCATTATCCGCCGCCGCGTTAGCGCTCACGCCGCTAATTGAAGCTAATGTTTGGCTAATTGGGCACTGGGTGGGGGGACCAGGGGGAGGGGGAGGGGGGGACAGAGGGGGCGGACATTTTCAGACGTCTCTTTCAGACCCAGTTTTGTGTGCGATTCTTTTTTTTTTTCGGGCCTCGCTTCCAAACGTTCACACCTCGCAACAAAAGCGCCAGGTTTCTCACACTTTCCCGTCGACGTGACCCCGGGACCCCCTCCCACCCCGGGACCCCCACACCCCCTCTCCCCCGCGGGCCTGGTCCCGGTCCAGACCCGCTGCAGTCCTGGATGTGGAGCAGGTTTTTAGGCCCGTTCTGAACACGTTCGTCCAAGCAGAGTCGTTTTCAAACAAATACAGGAATTTTACCACAAACCTGAACATAAACTTTATAACAAACTGAGGAAGGAGGGAAAGTCTTCAAACTTATTATTTCATATTTCTGATTAACTTGTGCAGTAAAAACATGGTGCGATGTCATTATCGTCCAAGGAAGGCAAAACTCCTTTAAAGACTTTTAAAAAAAAGTCTAAACACATTCGTTTGTGCTTCTGTTCAATATTTAAAATGTTTATTATTATTATTATTATTTTTACTTTTATTATTATTATTTTTTTATTATTATTATTATTGTTATTATTATTATTATTTTTATTATTATTTTTCCATCCATCCATTTTCTTCCACTTGTCCGTTGCCGGGTCGTGGGGCAGCTGCCGGAGCTGCCCAAATCACATTGCACCAGCCCCCCATGGCTCCTTCTGCAGGTGGTGGGTCCACGGAAGGACGGCCTCACGGTTCAAACCGGGCCTGTTGGTCTCTCCTAGGGGGCTACCAGTGTAGGCAGACACTGGAGGCAATGTGGGTGAAGTGCCTTGCCCAAGGACACAACAACAATGTGCACGGTCAGGAGGCGGGATTCGAACCCACGACCTTCCGATCATGAGACGACCCGCTCTACCATCTGCGCCACTGTCGCCCATTATTATTATTTTTATTATTATTATTTTTATTATTGTTGTTATTATTTTTATTATTATTATTATTATTATTATTTTTGTTTGTTTATTATTTTTATTTTTTTTCACTTTGTTTATTTGATCAGGGACAATGCACAAACAACATTAGTCTAAAAAGAAGAGATGTCATGTGCCAGGTTAAAGCAAAAATGCTCATTTCCACCCGCACTCCTTGGACAGGTTGATGTTATACTTACAAAAGTTCATAAAATATATACAGAATAATACATAGATTTAGATATTATTACTATTATTATTATTATTATTATTATTATTATTATTATTATTCATGGTTAATTCTATGTTAATGTTTCTTGTTAATGTTTCTTGTAATGATACAAGAAGCAAACTGATCATTTGTTTTTAGAGTGTAGTGACTAAAGAGACACTGCAGCAAAACTCAACTTTTTTAAGCCCCGCCTTAAAGACGCTATAGATATGGACGCGTCATAGAAGGGGGCGTGGCCTCGCCCAGCGGGAAATATAATCTTTTGGGAAACACAGTTGTTCACACTTTTTAGCCGTTTTCTGGCAAAATATAAACTAATTTATCTCATACAAATAAAGTCGAGTCTAAATTGGGTCCATATGGATGTTTATTCACTGCAGATTGTCCAGTACAAGTGAAAAAAAACGGCAGTTGTAGCTAGTGCTAGCTAGCGTTAGCATTAGCACGTGAAGCATCATGTTAGCATTCTCTGTTATTTATGTATCTATGGGTTGTTGAACCACTTTGCTCCTCCCCATGTTTTGTATTTAGTAGAAAACTATATCAATAATTCAGCGTTTGTTAAAGTAGTTTTTGAATAATTAGAAAAAGTTTAGATTTTTCTCCAAATTGTTTTCAAACATGACCATATATGGGCGAGTCCAGAGACGCCGTCTGTATCTATACCTGATTTTACTTCTAGAAATGGAATAAAAAGGATACTCCTTAGTATCCTGTAAACTCAGATGTTTGAGGGGAAAACAGTGTGGATCAAATGATAAAACATTTGTCTCCATTTGATGAACTTTTAGGCTGTTTTTCTTTAGTTAAAGTTACAAACAAAACAACAAAGAGATTAGAAACGTTTTGTAACTGACATGTTTATTGAGTGGCTTCCCCTTTCATTGTTTGCATTTAAATCATCTTTAGCGCATTTTCTTACCCAAATCTAAAAGCTTCTCGACTGGAGCTCACAGGCCTCATTTGAAAGCTAAGACCTACAAAACTGAGCTCAGCTTCATCCTTGTTAATGTAACTGTGATCAAAGCTACAAAAACATAAAGATCTTTCCTTAAACTCTGTGGTTCTCTCGGGTTATTCTCCATGTTTCAGAGCACACAGTGTGCACATGTGACACTCAAATCTCCTGTTTAAATCAAGCAGAGGAAGGCAACGCGAGGCCCTGGGGCCAAATCCGGCCCTTCAGCACAGAACCTCTGGCCCCCAAGAGGATTTACAGAAGTGTTATTATGTAAATAAGATCAAATATCATGTTCTATATGTCCTCCTTAACCTCTTACTTCACCGAGCTTCACCCAAATCTAAAAGCTTTAAAGAAAAGCCTCAAAATAGCGACGCAAACGGAACAAAACTGTGCCGGAAAAGCAACAAAAACAACTAAAAACATGACGATAAAACAAAAAATGCGGCGACAAAAATCACTTCTGTAGGTCTTAGCTTTCAAATGAGGCGTTACACCGTTGCTCTCCAGTCCAGAAGCTTTTAGATTTGGGTAAAGCTGGAGAAAGTGCGCTCGGTTCAGGCGGGGTTTAAGAGGTTCAAATATGTCTTTGTGGAAGAGTCGTCTGGGCCGGGCCGGTCAGAGTCCAGGGCCGTGTCTCAGTCCCTCCTGGTATTTTCTAAACTGCAGAACCTCCCACAGATGGGCAAACATCTGGATAGAACAGCCACATCGGAGCGTTGAACCACCCACGAGGGCCGATCCAGCTGTGACCCGGGCTGTTTTAAACCATTACAATTCTCATATAGCTGGGTTTCAGGTCACACCACAGCATTCTAAAGGCCTATGATATGATATAGAGGTACAGTTAGTTTGTTTTTGAGGAAGTGCTTGGTCTTGTACAGAGAGATCATGGACCCAGTGACTCATATTAATGATCATGTTTGTAATTCATACATTTTCTTTGTAGATACGACTTGTGAAAGTGTAATGCAGTTAAGGGGAGACACTACAGGCAAAACTAATATTTTTAAGTTTTCAGGTTTTGGGCCAATTTGTGTCTCTGAACATGTAAACTTTCACCTGGAAATAAAAATTATAATCTTCACAATAACATGTTTAAATATTGCACTGATTGAATGTTTCTCCATAGATTTAAATGGGAAATCGTAATTCCATTGGCCATTTTCTCAAAAGGCATTTTTCTGTCATTGGGGCAACAACACCTCCATGTCAGTCGCTCTTACAGACTTACAGAATTTTCCAGCCTTGGATTGAACCATATTTTGAAGATTTTTTCAGAGGGATTTTTTAATATCTATAATTCCTAGCCTGATTTATTGAGTTTTGATGTTAAAAAACAAGGCAACAAAATAAAACCCTAAATTTGAATCTGGCTCAAGCCATTATTCAGATTTTGTCACCAGAAAAATGCAACATTTTGGGCATTTTTAGGCATAAAACACCTTATTTTTATATGAAAACATAAAGTGACAGAAAACTTGTCTTCATATTTGTGCCAGTGATCTACAGCAGAAGTTTCAAATTGATATCTTTAAATTACAAAATAATTCCCTATTCACCTGCAGGAACAACTGGCTCCTCCCCCACTGTGACATCATCACATTCTAGAACACCAGTCACTGGGTCCATGATCTCTCTGTACAAGACCAAACATGTCCTCAAAAACAAAATAACGTTTCCTCTATATGATATAGTAGGCCTTTAGAACGCTGTGATGTCCCTGAAACCCATCACTAGGCTGTGCTCTCACACTGAAGGGGCAACAGAAATCTTTCTTTATGTCTGTGAAAACATGAGGCGATGCTTATCGGGATTGATCATGCTTTGTGGGCCGGCCCACCTCTGCACTAGAGCATCTCTAAAGTGAAGGCATAATGAGAAGTATTGATTCTTTTTTACTTCCCTTGTGCATTGTTGATAATAAAGGGATTCTGATCGACTGGATAAAACAGGTGTTTATGAAACGTCATATTTTTTTAATGTTGCAAATGATTCAAATCCATGCATTGATCTTTTCCAAAGGTTTCACAGTGGAATGATCTACAATGTGAATGTTTAAAAGCTAATTAGCATCAACAGTAGCATCAACAGTAGCATTATTTTTTTTGTAGAAAATCCCAAAGTTTTGCTTAAACTCTTCTGCAGTTTTTGACAGAAACTATTTTCCTCTTTCTATTTGATGAAATGTTTGCGAATCTCAAGATCTGAAATATGCACAGACTTTTCTGCGATTACGGCATTAACATGTGGACATTAAAACGGTCATTAAAAAGCATTAGCCTGTAAACCAGGAGTAGGAACGTTTGCTTCTCGGTGGAGGCCGATTTTCTTCATCGTCAAAAGCCCGAGGGCCGGACGAGGTAAAGCCTCAATAAGACATTTAGAGGAGCCTGGAGAGACACGGCAGGTGAAAGTATTGATTTTTCACGCAGTGGTCGAAGTGGAGATTTTTATCTATTTTCCTCCTTTTACATCTTAGTTTTCATGTCAGAGAATAAAAAGCATGATGCTTATTTTATGATGATTTGTCGCCTGTGACGCGGAGGTAACCCGGAAGTAGCAGCTGCGACGTCGAAAGACCGTCTTTCCCGCGGGTATTCATTGACAAATATGGACAGATTTTATATCCACGTGTCCTGTGAAGGGTCCCCGTGATGACACTATCACCCAAATATGGTATTTTTCCTCCTACAAGACGCCTGGTGCTGAAGAGCCAAAGAAGGTTCCACTCGCTACAAACTTCAGGGCTGGTTTTCTCTGAATGAGAGAAGGCCCCACTCGGGCAGCGGGTGAGCCCTTATAGTCGCTCATACAGACTCCAAACTTTACAGACTTGGACTTAACAAGATTTTGAAGGATTTTCAGACAGATTTTTTAATATCTAATTCATAAACCCAAAGAAACAGGCGGAATTTGAGTTTTTACAGATTTTTTCACTTGTGATTAGTTTATTGAAAAACTAAACAATAAATCCAAAATCCCCTCTGAACAAATCTGAGTTACTAATATGTCAATAAAATGAAAACATACATTTAAATCTGGATCAATCCATTATTTTTATTTCGTTGCCCAAAATATAGGCAATGTTGGCCATTTTTATCTGAAAACATAAATGACTGAAAAATGCAATATATTTTTCTCATATTTATATCAGTGATGTTCAGCGATGTCGTCACTTTTTTTCCATTTTCTTTTTCATCTCATCTTTGCCACTTTTTCTAATTGCGTTTTCGTCACTTTTTTGCTGAACTTTTGTGACTTTTTGTTGTGTTTTTGTCGCTATTCTGATGCTTTTTTTCCCTGGAGAACATGTGCTGGGTTCAGGCGGGGGTTTAGAGGTTAAAAAGGTTCTATGATGGAGGGCCTGTTTTGGCCCCTGGACCTGACGTTGCCTACCCCTGCTGTAAACCCTGAAAACAACTTTTTAAACATTTTAATAAAAGTGTAAATTGGGTTTGGAGAGTCAGATTTAATGTGTTTTTAATGTTATTTAAGGCCTTGATTTCAGCCCAGACCTCGGCCTGCTGAAGCGCCGGGAAAACCCTGATCCTGTTTAAAAATATTGATTGTGTGTTTGATGAAGCGCAGCTCCAGTTGTCCCACTGCCGCCTAATTACCCACACTCCCCCCCGCCTGCCCCCGCTCCCCCCCCCCTCCCGGCGGGGTTCAGGGGTTAAGCTAACGTCCTCCTCGTCGTCTTTTCTCCCCGTCCTTCACTCGTCTCCTCCAGCCTTTGTGTCCCCTGTCTGTCTCTGAAGGGCGTTTTTGTGTCTCTCCGAGTGTCCTCTCCACACGTCCACTTCCTCCTCGTTAAATCTGCACCCCGGCCTCTCAGGGACGGGCGCGGGGACTAAAGGCCCGGGGGGGGGGGGCTATAGAGTCCTGGAGTGGTCTGTGACAGAGGAGACAGCCCTGAAATATCAGCGCGCTAATGAGAGGACGGGGAATCCGGGCCTTTTATTTCACCAGCACAAAAGTTCCGTTTTCACCTGGAGAAGCAGCACAAAACAGGATTTATCTCAGCGCTTAAGGCCGGACGCTGCAGGTGAACAGGGAGGAATACTCTTAAGAAAGGAGAGAAACTTCTGCTGTAGATCAGGGACATGTGTGAGGAAAACCTGTCACAAGACTGATCCATTCATTTAAAAAATAAGGCGTTTTCTGCAGAAAAATTGACAAAATTACCAATATTTTTAGTGACAAAATCTACATAATGGACAGAGCCAGGTTTTTTTAATTTATTTTTTATTAAGTTGAATTTACAACGATACATTATATCAGTGCAGATATTAAATATACATTTAAAGAAAAATAATCCCCTCTTTTGTACCTACCAGCATACCTATATTCATCCATACATATTTCATTCACCCTCACACTCATACACTTGGTCAGATGTGCACAGCAACCACTGCCTCGCTATATAAGAAAAAAAAATAAGAAAAAAAAAAACAAAAACAAAAGCAAACAAACAGGGCATGAACAGTCTGAGTGTTCTTGGCATAATGCTGCCATCAATGAGCTATGCTAATTAGTAACACCACTAACTATAACATAGAACAGAACATAACATAGAACAGACAACATTATCGTTATTAATAATATAAAATATGTCTATAAATGATCATCATTCATGCTTATGATTTGGACAAATACATTAGTACGGGTCCCCAAACCTGCTCCCAGTGGCCCAAAGCTTTATTTCCAAGTATTATATTTGCCAGATGTATTATGGAGATAAATTCATTGAGCCAATTCTGGAAAGAGCGTGTAGCACATCCCTTCCAGTTTTAAGAATCAGTTTTTTTTTGCAATGACAGTCCCCAATAAGATAACAGTTTGAATGTCGTTAACCTTAGAACACCATCGCTCAAATTCAAAACACCATCATTTTTCCCCGAGATAATTCACCCGATAAAAATAAAATCTATCAGAACATGACAATACACATTTGAGTCGTGTTCTTTTATCTTAAACTGTGTGATGTCTAACAAACTGAAAGAAAATCATCATGAGGGGACCAGATGAAAATGCTCCAAAATTACTGGAAAATTAGGAATTTGGAAACAAAAAAATAATAAAATAATGAAGATGGAAACTTGGGTTTTGGGCCACACATTCGTGGGATATGTGAGACTTCCCTGGTGAAGGCTCCGTGTCCTTGGCCCACAAACAGCTGCAGGAGAGAGAGACTAAATATGTCATATTTTAAGGTACCTGATGTTTTGGTGTCGTGGAATATATTTATTTTTGCCTCCTCAGAGTCTGTTGTAAACACAGACCTTGTTGTATTGTCTTCACCTAAAGTTTATTGAGTGATGGATGATAGAAGTCTGATCTAAATGAGTGTTTATGTTGGGGGTGGCCCTGTCCCTGCTTCACTTTGTGTATGGGTGTGAAATGTGCATATAATTACATTCTTTGAACAATGTGAATACACTGGAGGGACTGTGAGAGCTAGAAACAAGTTTGGGCCAAAACTAAAAATGTCACTTTTTGAACAGGAAAAATCAGGTACCCCAGATTTAAATGGATAAAATGTCCAGCTGACTAAACCCCGGGTTCACATTAACTCCGGTCCTGATCCGTTTTCCCCAAACTACCACTCACAGTGAGTCCGGCTGACGCTGAGGCTCCAGCACCAGACGCTCGCGAGATCAGAAGTGCACGTGAGTTCACGCTACACAAACATGGAGGAAGGTTCACAAAGCCCTGTGGTTCAACACAGACGCCCCTAGTGGAGTGTTTGGAAACTGTCGCGTTTCATGAAACACGTCAGTCCGAGTCACGTGACGTTTTGAACCGTGTTTTGAAACGCATGTGCCATGAGACTCCGCCGCCGTGTCGAATCCCGTGGTTCAAGACGGCCTTTCGTTTTAGTTCAGGCCGACTGTGACGAGTTTTGGAGACACTCGTTTTTGTGAACCTGGTTTTGTAAACGTTTGGTTGTTTTACGTTAAGTTTTGTAAATATGCCTGAGGTCACATTCACATTCTCCTCTTGATCTGAACCCGGGCCCGTTTGCTCGGATAGTCCGGTTCGTTTGAGGTGTTGTGAACGAGCAAACAGACTCTGATCCGGGACAAAGAAGCGAATCCTGGTCCGGGTGAAAACGTGGGTCTCGGCCCGGTTCAAACAAACTCTGAAGCGGATCATTTGGTTTGTGAACAAGACTGAGCCAGAGAGCAGAACAAAACCAGGAAGAGAAAGTTGCAGGACGTTGTGCGTCTGATACAAACAAAACAAACGAGTTACACAAAGACAGAACAGAGACAATCACGACATTCATTACGGAATGTAAATGTAAACGCATGTGCAGACACGTTACAGCTACAGTTAATACGACATTTACACCAAAAGCCACGACTCGTAAATATGAAGCAGAAACCATTGATATAAGCAGCACCAGAGGCCAGAGAGCAAAGCCCTGATCAGATCATTGTTACTTCCTTTCTCTGCGTCTCTTTCCCTCAGACAGTCGTCATGAGTAGATTTCCATGTCTCTGCCCAGAGCCTTCGCAGTCATGTGAAGAAAAAATATCTCCGGGGTCCATCAGTCCTGCTTTAGTCCTGCTTTAGTCCCGCTTTAGTCCCGCTTTAGTCCAGCTTTAGTCCGCTTTAGTCCGCTTTAGTCCTGCTTTAGTCCGCTTTAGTCCCGCTTTAGTCCCGCTTTAGTCCTGCTTTTTAGTCCTGCTTTAGTCCTGCTTTAGTCCTTTTCGCTTTAGTCCCGCTTTAGTCCCGCTTTAGTCCCGCTTTAGTCCCGCTTTAGTCCGCTTTAGTCCCGCTTTAGTCCCGCTTTAGTCCTGCTTTAGTCCTGCTTTAGTCCCGCTTTAGTCCCGCTTTAGTCCTGCTTTAGTCCTGCTTTAGTCCCGCTTTAGTCCCGCTTTAGTCCTGCTTTAGTCCTGGTCTAGTCCTGCTTTAAAAAAAAAAAAAAAAGATCGGTTTTATACAGCGCTTTTCTGGACACTCAAAGACGCTTTACATTGCATTATTCATTCACTTCATACTTGGTGGTGGTAAACTACTATTGTAGCCACAGCTGCCCTGGGGTAGACTGACGGAAGCGAGGCAGCCAGTCTGTGCCATCGGCCCCTCCGACCACCAACTACTCACTACCTTCACTACATTCGCCTCCTGGTTTTACCAAACGGTCTCCCATCCAAATACCGACCAGGCCCTTCCTGCTGAGCTTCCAAGGCCACGGTCCCGGTTTTGCATCATCTCATCTCATGACGAGTATCGGATCATTTTTCTCCCATTTCGTCCGTAAAATGATCCGTGTGTTCTGAGCGTAGTTTCTGTCACTGTCAGATTAAAAAGTGCGTAAAGAAAAACCAACACGACCACAGTCTGATCCCGCTCCATTTTGTAAACAAAAGACGGAACAGGAAGTGGAGTTTAATCGACCAATCAGAGAAGCGTGTTTCTTGTTCACTGTTTTTCCTGTGGAAGGTTTTGCTACAGCGCCCCCACAGGCCGCAGAGGAGCTCTGTTGGTTCCATTGACAAAAAAAGACTGAAAACTGAGTCCCAGGTGTGAATGTGACCTTAGTTTGGTTATTTTTCATTCCCTTTGTTAACTTGACCCTTTATTTATCCATTTTACATGTTGGGAACCAATAATAGCGACATCAAAAATCGTTCTCAAATGTAATAGATTCTTTCAACAATATAACAACACAACGATCTGACTTTATTTTCCAAAACAAACACGTGTTTTTTTGCATATTCTCAAACTTGTAGATGGCTTAGTGGCTTAGTGGCTTAGTGGGTTCTTCATCGACGTTTTGGGACGGCCATTGTTACATGTAATTAATAATAATCTCGACTTAAACCGTCAGTGTTTCCTGTTCTTTATTCCTTTACAAATATTGACAAACCCGCCGCTCCATGTGACGAGAAACAGCGGCGTCTGGACTTTGTGTTCTGTGAGATGTTTGTGTCTTGGGTCGCTGGTTCCAGTCCAGGAGCGTCCTGTCAGTCAGAGCGCGGCGCCGTGACTCAGAGACAGAGACGCCGTTCAGACGGGATGTTTTCGTGGCGATCTTGGCGGCCGCCGCGTCCAGATGTGGGACACAGGTGTTGTTTGCTCTTTTACCAGGCTTCAAAGAAAGTTTGTGTTGCAGGTTCTGATGGACACTCGAGGAGCAGACTTTGCTCAAGGGCACAGAGACAGGCGGCAGACGGTCCGACCTAAAGCTTTGTATACCGCCATTTTAATGTCCGTTCATTCAGAGGCAAGAAGAAGAAGAGGCAAGACGCTGCAGGTGAAACGGGAAAAAGAGACATCGATCTGAAACTGTTACTGTAGATTATTGACCTGAAATATGAAGACAAATGTTTTAAATGTTTGATCTTTTTTAGTTTTTGAGTTAATTTCTCCTGCTTCTTGGGTTCAACACTCAATACATCTGTCAGGAATCGATCTATAAAAATCCTTGTGAAAAGAGTCTGAGCCTGTAAAGTGTAGAGTCTTATGGAGCGACTAAAGTGCAGATGTTGTTAAAGTTCAGTCCCTTTGTCTGCACATGTGTATATTCCTCCCGTCTTTAGCCGCTGCTGTCTCCCACAAAGGAAATGACCATATTTGGAGTACAGCGTCATCTCGGTCACAGCCTTTCCTGCTACACGTGGATACCAAACATGTTTTAGTTTTAGTTTATTTATTTAGAGAAACAGGGACAGTGTACAATAAACATTAACCTCAAAGGGAGAGATGCATCGTACCAGGTTATAGCTCAAGTGCTAATTTCCACCCGCAGTCCACATGTCAGTATTTGTGAATGAATGAGCGTGGGAAAGAGCAGGGAGCCACACAGACATGATGGAGGACATTTTACAAACTGTTACAAACTTTTTCCAAAATCTTAAAAAATAAATAAATGCTTTTTCTAAACATTTTCTATTTTGTTAAAAACGTTGTTAAACTGCTCCAGAATAAAAAATCAAAACATTTTTTTTTTCAAAAAGATCAAAATATTTTCAAAAAAAGTGTTTAAAACTTTTCCAAACTGTTTCAGATTTTTTTTAAAATGCAACAAATTTTCAATAAAAATAATCCAAATTTTTTCTATTTAAAAAAAAAAAATTCCCGAAAAATTTCTAAATTAATTATTTAATTTCTTAAATTTAGTTAAAACCCTTTCCAAACTGTCTCCCACAAAGAAAATGACCATATTTGGATTACAGCGTCATTTCGGTCACATGATTAGACCATTAAGGACATGTACTCCACCCGTCTCACCCGCAAAGGGGACCCTACATCACACAGTCTCTTCAAGGTAATGCCTTCAGGGAGGAGACTGTGGAATCTACAGGGCCAGGTCCAGTCGACTTAAGCTGAACTCCCTGCCCTCCCTCCCACCCCTCTTCCCCTGCCCCCCGCTCCACAATCAAGGATGAGAGAAATATCATTTCAAATCATTCACATGGTTTGGCAAATAAAGAATCTTGAATCCTGAATCTTTATTAAGTCTGATCTGAAGGTTCTCAGTGTTGTAAAGCTCCTGATGTTAGTTGGTCAGTGTATTTGTAGCACAAGGTCATTCAGATGCTTCAGTGGCATTAGAAGGAGGCAGATCCACCTCATCATTATAAGTTACATTAAAAGCTAAGTTCCTGATAAAGCTGTGGAAGTTTGTGGATGAAGTTTCCTGGAACCCTGTGGTTGGAGAGCGTTGTGTCACAGTCAGTCCAGGCTCTGGCTGTGAACGAACGTCAGAATAAAGTCTAAAGTCTGGCTCACACTCCGAGTCTGGCTCCGAGCTGAAGCACATCTGTCCCACTCTTCATCTGTCACACTCTTCATCTGCCACACTCTTCATCTGCCACACTCTTCATCTGTCCGTCAGCGAGAGGCGCCCAAAGAGCGTCCCAGAGCGAGTGCTTCCCCACAGCAAAACTCCAGCTCCTTCAGTTTGGCTGTATAGTTACGTAAGCAGCCGCCTCCTGTGTTTAGGATATGGACAAATTAAAACAGGACGGTGAAGAAAGACAAACATGAGGAGGTCAGAATGGAAAGCCTGTGTTCAAAAAGGTGTCAAAGGTTCCATTAGTCCATAGGAGCCGGGAACGTGCAGAGCCTGTCCCGGGAAATGTGACCAGTCATCCACTCACACTCTCACTCATACACCTGTGGGGGGCAAGGAGAGTGAAGTGTCTTGCCCAAGGACACAGCGACAGTGTGCACCTTCAGGAGCCGGGATTCGAACCCCTGACCCTCCGATCATGAGACGACCTGCTCTACAAACTGATTATCTTTATACATGCTTTTCAGTCATGTGACTTTTTTGTTATGGCGGCCATTTTGAACACCGAAGTAGAATTATGCAGTACTACATGTAACAATATCTCAACTCAGGATATAAAAGAAAGACGACTGATTGACAGTGGCATTTGTATTTACTCATAATCATTGCTCAAGAAGATGACTGTAAAAACAGAGACGCACCTTTATGGGAAGAAACCAGTGAGTCAGTGTTTAAGATGTTAGCATGCTACCGATTAGCATTTAGCTTTAACAGCTCAGCTCTGACCTCTCCAAGAGAAAGCCCTGAACCACAAACATCTGGCCTTGGATCCAACATGTGACAGAGGTCAGAGCTGAGCTGTTACTGTAGTATTTCCTCAGTGTTCATAGATGTGAGACACACAGTTGCTAACCGGTAGCATGCTAACGTCTTAAGCAGCTTAAACACTGACTCAGACTGAGACTCTGTTGACATGACAAACTGTAAAATCCCAGAGAAAGGTTTTCCGTTTCCTCTTTGATGAGTTAGTTTAGTCTGAGGAGTGAAGCAGATCTTTAGTAAATCCTGCTGTAGCTCCACAGACAGAGATTTGCTGGTTAAATCACATACATGTGCGTGTGCGTCTCACATACATGTGCATCTCTGGGGCCGTGTTTTAACTGTTATCTTCATGAGCAATGATTACAAGGACATAAAAATCTCAGTGTCAATCAGTCGTCTTTCATTTTCATCCTGAGTATTAGGGTAGGCAAGTTATGAATCTGTTGAGAGGGACCCTCCCAACGGGCTCAAAATCTTGTTTTTCTAATGCACCACTCAGCATAGGAACATCATCTACAAAATCAGCTGTTAGGGCAGCTGGGTGGGGGTTTGTTGAGGGGGAGTTACTGCCCTCTTCAACTGGCCCGCTCTACACCCTGCCTTTTTAATGCACCACACTATGCAGGGCTTACATCACACTTCACATATAACTCAATTAAACAAATATAATAATAATGATAATTAAATCAAATTAAAATTATATTGAGGATGGTAATGACAACTGGGAAGTAGCAAGATCTCAGAATATAATATGTATTAATGCACCTTTATAACATAAAAGTACCACATTCTTTTGTTCTTTATTTTGCTGTTGTTTTTATTTTATTCTTCATTTCATTCTTCATTCTTTGTTTATGATTTGCTACCTTGTAAATATTAAATGTAATGTTATTATTTTTATTTTGGGGTGGGCGCTTATAAGCTTTTGGCTTCAGCCCACTCCCTTTGAGCAGGTTAACTGCTCAAACAAATAAATAAACTAAACTAAACTGAGTAGAGATAATGTTATATGTTGTAGTAATGCAAAATGCTACTTGGGTATTCAAAATGGTCGTCGGAACTATGCATGATGTCATTGGAAATTAATGTATAACGAAAACAGCAGAGCCTTTAAGTCCCTACATTTAAAAGTAAGTCCAACACATGTTCACACTGAACAAACAACAAAGTTTCCTGCATAAAACAAGTGCAAGTTAAAGACATAGAAAGCTACTTTCAGCTACTTGCTAGTCATTAGCTTTTGTAAAGGGAGGGGCCATAGACATATTATTGACAGACGTCTTGTGCTCGCTCCTCCACATTTACATTAATGAATAATTTGAGAGAAAATCCATGATGCTGCTCAGTCTCCTCCCACAAAGCCTGTTCCTTAAAAGGGCAAAAAGGCAGGAAGCCCCGCCCCCCACGGACCGACTACGAGCCTCCACAGAGCTCAGATTTATTACTTTTTATGTTTATGGAACAAAAATCAGCATGGTTAAAATGATGACAGCCGGCCCAGCGTGTTCACATGGATCATAGCATTTGTTCAGTAAAAAAGAAACTCTTTGGAGCCAGGCTTTAAAGCAGGGCTGGTCCAAAGCTACATGGACTTTTTCAAGCTTAATATCATGTTATTATGTCATTCCCTCATTAAACACATGCCTGGAGTGTTGCCTTGGCTCATTCACATATTTTTGAGTAATCAGTAAAAACTTAGACGGCGGCCATTTTAGGTGTAGCTATGCCTCAGTCCTCCTAGGAACGCCCCCACCTCCTGGAGACGCCTCTGGACCTTTCGTCACCAGCCAAGCCACCAACCACTGCTCCTCAGCTCAGCAGAGCCCCCTCCCCGCACAGTAGTGTTGTTTAGATGCCACAGCAGTGTGCTGAAGGGGGCGTGTCGGAAAGCTTCTTAAAGAGACAGAGGCCTATTTCAAGACGTTCAGTACAGCCATTTTGAGAGAGCAATTTTATTCAAGGCAGTTATTTTAATTTACTGCATATACAGACCAACAGAAGGTTACGTCATCATTGTAGTATGCTATAGACTGGTGCTATGTGATTGAAAAAAGCAGAATACCCCCTCTTTAACACCTCCCATAACAGGACCTGACCCAAACCCTCAGGCTCATGTATCCAGGAGCCTCACAGACGGAGGAATAAAGGAGTTCTTAAATCTGTTGAGCGACTCCTCAAAGATCATCCTCTGAATGTTGGACACGCGAGGTCAGAATCTCCTGGACCTGTCCCACAGACTGATCGTACACACGGAAACTTTATTTATATATCACGCATTTCAAAGAGACGTCAATGTGCCTCAAACCCAGAACACACAACAACACAATAAAAACACAATGACAGTCAACATGTAAAAGCAGAAGTCCAAAGCAATCACTAAAAACAAATACATGTTGTCCTGAAAATGTCCCAAAGACGGAGGAGCCGAGCGGATCCAGGAGCCGCCGGGCCGTCCTGTCACTCACACGAACGCCCAGGGAAAAGTTTAGTGAGATGTTGTGGAAGTAGTTTGTGAATTGGTCCAACAGCGGCGTTGGCAGAGCGGCGCATCTGCCAACGCCGCGGGCACAAAGTCCACTCGCTGCTGTTTACGAGGAGACGTCCGAGCTTTGAGTGACAGCGACGAGAAAACAACATTCACCCAAGTCCAACTGCTGCTCTGTGAGAAAGAGGAAAGTTTAACAGAGACAAACAAAGACTCAGGACGCCTCTGCAAACACAGCCGAGCGTGGCTAAACGGTTCTACAGTGGGACGCAAACGTTTAGGACAAAACAGACGGACCTCGTGCACTCTGGAGGCGGAAAACAGAGGTCAGTGAATCCATCTTGGGTTGTATCGCAGTCGGGAACATTTCATGGGGAGAACGAAGAATGGATTCATGTCATTTCCAACAAATTCTGAAGGAAAACGTAACACCATCCGTGAAAAAGCTGAAGTTACCCTGTTCGGGAAATTCCACAGTTACCATGGAGATCGGCCATCTTTGCAGCTGTTAGCATACATTTCCATTGACTAACATTAGCTACAAACAGTATAAAAAGTGGAGAGAAAAGCCGTGGAACAGCTCTGTTAGCTGCTGAGTTACTGCTGGTAAATACATCTAACTCACTGTGGTGTCCAAGTGTTTTAATGTGAACAATAACTCCATTAGAATCTCCATTAGTTTAACATTGCTGCTAATCCCATAATGCTTAGCGATATGACATCACATTCCCGAACTCTACAAGTCGACTAAACGAACAAAGTTATCAGTTGTTTGTGTGTAAGAGCAGAGAAATAAAAAGGAGAAATGTCTTTAGTGGCTTCGTTCCTTTGTCGCAATACGGACGCCACGCCGCCATCTTGGTCCGGCATATGTTACTAAGCAACCCAATGTAATGTAATGGAACTGATAAAACCCATCATAACAACAAATGCAAGTGTGATCATAAGGATTAAGGATTGCTACTAACCACAGTTTGATATTTAAAAATTATATAATATTTTATGAAGTTTTGATCGAACGGGCCATAATTGTCCTGTAATTGACCGATACAAACTGTAGATGGCAGCCTCTACATCAACATGTTACGTTTTGTTTTTTGATCGATGGATTATATTATATTTTAACTTAAATGGAGTTAATGTTTTTGACTAAGTTCAAGAGCAGGACCACACCTCAATCAATCATCCTCTGCTCACCAACCAATCCTGCATTCACCTCACCACGCCTCTAATTAACCACGAGCCTACACTCACCAAGCCAAGCTTCATTCCTGTCTGTTTGAAACTGTCGACCCCTCCCTCCCTCTATATCTGTTTTATTGTTCAGCACTGATTGTCCTGCTTCGAGGCGGGGTCTGAAGAGCTGGGCTTTATCGAGACGGAGCCCCACCCACAGTCTCGCCCAGTTCACTCTACAATCCTTAACTCATTCAATTCTTTAATCGCACTTCGTTGTGGCGTGGTCCTTGCTAGTGAACTGATGTGTTAATAATTGTTCCTATTTCCTAATGGGCTAATGTTGATTATCAGTAAACAAACCAGCGACACAAACTGCCATTAATGTTTTGTCAAACTGAACCAAATAAAGTAACCACAATAACAATCTAAACTTTAAATTATAATTCATACCTGAGAAAGGTCATTCCTGCTGTTTCATAGTGACTGTCCTTCGATTAAAACAGCCCCAAACTGCACAGGAACGTTTGCTCTGTGGGCCATAAACCTCCTGCTTCAAACCCCATGGTAACGATGCTAACGACGCTAACAACATATGAAAAGTGAAGGCAGCTACATTACGGCTAAGTGTGACATATTTCACAGTATTTTTTCTGTGGTTTCTTTATCATGTACATGTCATAAGATGATGTTTAATGTCCATTAGATGCGTATTTGTGAATCAGACCCATGAAAAGCCAAAACTTGAACATTTAGCACGTAACTCAGAGGACACTGTTAGACGCTAATTTCTATCTAAAATACGTTATCCAAAGGTCTGAACATTTATTAACGATTTCTAACCAGGCTTTGGCCTCCCCTACATGTGGTCGATGGGTTGAAAACATCTGAATCGTTCATAATTTGAGATGTTTAGTGGCTAATGCTAACGGCTATAGGGAAAATACATTGAGGAGGCTAATGGAATGTGAAAAGTATACCGAGTAGCTTCTTTGCTAACTGTCCGCATGCGTAGGGATTGAATGACGCTTCTCCCGACTGTTCTTAGGATTTGTTCTCACAGAGGAACGTTTTGTGTCGGCCTGAACCTTCCTAAGACGGCGCTAAGGACGAAGTTGTGCTTAAGAACGTGTCGTGAATGAGGCCCAATCTTATTTTTCCAGCCCCTCGCCTGGATTAGACATTATTTTATGTTTGTAGAGCTTTAAACTACAGCGTTAGCAGCTTTTACACGTCCGATGACCCACAGATGGCTGTGGTTCCGTAATATCAGATGAACGGCGTCTGTGTGGTGATGTTCCGGCGTGGCGTTGTTTAAAGCGAGCGTTTTCCTCGTCCCAGACTAAATATTGACGGTCGCTTGTCGTCGGAGACAGAGGCGGCGCTCGGCTGATTCCCGGAGTATTTATGAATATTGAAACGTGTGACGCGCTGACGGCTTCACCTGCGCTCCCTAATCACCGTAATTATCTCCGCCATAATAATAATAATAATAAGTGAGGTTTAAATGCGGCTCGTCAAAGAGAAATGACACGGTGCGAGTCCGAGCGAGTTCCTGTCACGGAGAACATCACTGTCAGAGCGACGAAGGAGGTGAGACTGGACTCACATCTCAATCCAACTATGAATAATAACATCGTTTGAATTTGAATTGATTTTTATTTGATCAAAAAACATGAGTCTAAGAAAGAAGAGATGTCATGTGCCAGGGTCCACTGGAGATTTATCCAGGAAGTGACTCCAACATGTCTGTGTGGCTCCCTGGTCTTTCCCACGCTTATTCATTCACAAATACTGACATGTTTGGTATCCACGTGTAGCACGAAATGACGCTGTAATCCAAATATGGTCATTTCCTTTGTGGGAGACAGCAGCGGCTAAAGACGGGAGGAACATACACAGGGCACATGTGCAGATAACAGCGAGACTACATGTGGGAGGTTTTTACACACAAGGATTTTTACAGATCTGAGCTCTTATGGATTTATTGAACTTTGAACCCAAAAAACAAGGAGACATTTGAATTTGCATACATTTTTCCCACTAAAATTAACAACAAAATGTAGAAGCTAAGCGGCGATTCTCGTCCCTCTGCGACCGCTCTGTCCAAAGCAAAGCTAATCTGTAAAGGTTAACCAAGTTTGGATCATTTTTGATTCCACACGTCTCTGGATCATTGTCTCCAGGTTTTCCCTGCAGGAGATGAATTATGTGATTTTAACATTTTACCATTAAATAGAAGAAAAACTTCGCACATCAGTTACCTGAGGCAGGTGCGTTGGAGATGAGGGAAAATCCCAGCGTACATTGATAAAGAGCTGAAGAGCTCCAGGTGACCAGTCTTAAGTAGGGTCCACCCTACTTAAAGAAGAAGAAGAAGAAGAAGAAGAAGATCTTTATTTATATAGGGCCTTTCACAGACATGGTCACAAAGCGCTTTACATGAGAGCATTTTACATTCACTCCATACTTGGTGATGGTAAACTACATTAGTAGCTTCAATTTCCCCTGGGGGAGACTGACAGAAGTGCTGTCGCGACTGCACACATCTGCACCAACCTTCCCTCTGACCACCTCCATGCATTCACACACATCATTCATCCTGGCCTATTGTACATGTTTTTGGTGGTAGGGGAAACCGGAGTACCCGGAGGAAACCTACGCAGGCACCGTGCCGCCAGAGTGCCTAAACCGGCGTGCCAAAGCCTTTCCCCACCCACAAACAAAAGTCAAAAATTGCCGTGAAAGAGGCGTCTCTGAAGTTTGGGGGTGACATGCGGGGGGTGAGTGTGTGGGCCTTTGCATTGGCACAATCACAGCAGACTGATTACGTGGGAGGGACTTGGTTATAAACCACAGGTACAGGGGCAGGACAATGGGCAGCACCTGATGACGATGTGTGGAGCTGGTGCGGCTTATGACGTTCTGTGGAGGCCGTGGACACGTCTCCAGCCAATCAGGAAATTCTAATTTAGTAGCAGAGTTTACCCTGAAGGGGGCGCAACCCATTCGTTTTCAGGCCAAAGTTAGGATTTAACACATGTTTGCGCTATAATGTCAGAATAATGTCAGGGACCAGTAGACAACACTATGAGACACCCACTGAGACAGTTTATCAGTAAAAAAAAACTTGATTTGGTGTTTAGTTGCTCTTTAAGGCTGGTCACCTGGAGCTCTTCAGCAATTTCCCTGATGAAGGTCTCAGGACCCAAACGTTGACCATATCCTAATAAACTAGTTTTGCAAGGTCGGCAGTGTGCGGGAAGTAATATATTTTATCAACATTTTACCATTAGAGTAAAATGGGACGTCTGGTCATCGCTACGGCAACACTGTGAAACATATGGCATGAGTGTGATTGACTTTAATGATCAGACCAAATGGAATTTTGTGCCAAATTATTATTATTCCAAAGTGCCCGTCAGTGACCCAGGGCTCTCAGTCGCCCATGGAGTTTTATGTACAATCACTCCTTTTGTCTGCGTGTAACTGATCAGTGTTCATTCTTCTGATACATGTGGACGTGCATGAAATGATTTAAAAAGCCCCTTTAGCCCCTTTAGCCTGATCCAAAATCCCTCTGAGCAGATACTGTATGTCCCACATTGAAACCTCTGAACATTATGTAGATTTTGTTGCTGTTTTTACTCATACAACGCCTTATTTTGATATGAAAACATTGTTGACGGTAATCTGCAGCACAAGTTTCAAATCTTTTCCCCGTTCAGCTTCAGTTTTCCTTCATTTCCGTCGTTCCTCTGTTTTGCAAATGTTAAGCAGTGAAATATTGGCGTTGAAAGTAGCGTGTTTCAGCCGTGTTTCAGCCGCTCCTGCGTGTTTCCCCACACGCCGCCTGTGTTCTATAAATTGTCAGTAATTCCCGGTAATAAGGGGCCGCGGCTCTGACATATTGAGTGTTTTCCGGAGCGCGCGGCTCATTCATGCGTCTGACGGAGCGCTGACACGCGGCGCTTTGGCTCGCGGCGGGAGACTGACAGCTACGGGGCTAACGCTAAGCTAAGAGGAGCTAACCACAGCCTGGGCGCCGCTAAAAATACAGGCACATAATACCAGTGCGGGACGTTGCCCTGGTAACGCAGAGGAACAAATGCCCCTCGCCCTTTTATGATCATCTTTCTCATTTTACTAAAGCGCTGTTGGTTTGTGAGCGGGAACCACCAGGGGGCGCTGTGACTGTGACGATCATGAAGCGATATTTCTGCAAAACATCAGAAATATGTGAACATGTGCAGCAAACCTCTTATTTTAAATCGCTTTGTCGCTCAAAAAGAGAATTATCCTGAACAGACAAAACACTTTACACATATTTCCCTCCATTCTTTCCTCAACTTTATCCCATTATTTTTCTCTATTTTTCCCAATTGTTTTTGTCATTTTTTCCTCAATTTGTTCCCAATTTTCCCCTTTTCCCCCTATTTTAGGTCATTTCCCCCATATGTTCCTAAAATTGTATCAATAATTTCCCCCATTTTTATCCCAATTTGTTCCAAATTTTATCACATTTTTCCCCTAATTTTTCAAAATGTTAAGTCATTTTTCCCAATTTATTGTCATTATTTTTTCCAATTTGTTCCAGATTTTTCCCATTTTAGGTCATTTTCCCCCACATTTTTTCACCTTAATGTTATAAAAACATTTTCTCTGTTTTTTCCCAATTGTCTTCAACTTGTTCCCGATTTCCCCCCTATTTTCCCCTATTTTAGGTAATTTTCCCCCATTTTTATCCCAATTTGTTCCAAATTATATATATTTTTTTGGAATTTGTTGTCTTTTTTTACCCTCCAATTTTAACAACATTTTCCCAATTGTTTTAGTCAATTTTATCCCAATTTTATATTTTTTTCTCCTTTTTAGGTCATATTTTTTGTCACCCCCCCCCCCCCCCCCCCTCCTATGTTTCCCACATTATTTTTGCAAATTTTTAAAATTTTCGTCACTTTTATCCCAATATTTCTTTATTTTTCCCAATTGTTTTTGTCATTTTTCCCAAATTTTATCCAAATTTGTTTAAGATTTTTCCCATTTTTGGTCATTTTTTCCCCTATTTTCTATATTTCTTGTCAATTTTATAATAATAATAATAATAATAATAATACATCGGTTTTATATAGCGCTTTTCTGGACACTCAAACACGCTTTACGTTGCATTATTCATTCACTCAATACTTGGTGGTGGTAAGCTACTATTGTAGCCACAGCTGCCCTGGGGTAGACTGACGGAAGCGAGGCAACCAGTCTGCGCCATCGGCCCCTCCGACCACCACCAACCACTCACTCACTACATTCCCCAGGCTTCCTGCTGTTACCAAACGGTCTCCCATCCCAGTACTGACCAGGCCTTTCCTGCTTAGCTTGAGAGGTCTGACGGGATCAGGCAGAGCAAAGGCGGGACGGCCAACAATTTCCCCCAAAATTTACCTAAATTTTATCCACATTTTTCCTCTATTTTTACCAATTGTTTTTGTCTTTTCCCCCCCTTTTTCTCAATTGTAAGTTTTTTCCTAATTTCCTTTTTTCAAAATCTTTTCCCCTAACCCCCCCCCACACACACACATTTTGTCTCTGTTCCCGACACCACTCGTGCAAAAACATCACTTCAGCTCCGACAGACAAACAACTTTCCTTGAACTGCATTTGGAAGCAAAAAAACAAGACGGAGAAATTTGAATTTTTACAGCTTTTTTCTCTAACTAGTACATTCAAAAACTAAACCAGATCCAAAATCCCTCTGAGCAAATCTCTGTCACTAAATAAAAGCTCATTTAAACATGGCATTATTTAGATTCGTTGTTGTTTCTCATATGTATGTCTGTGATTTACAGCAGAAGGTCCACATTGATGTCCCAACATTAGAATAACATTCCCTCTTCACCTGCAGCGTCTCCCCCTCCTCCCCTCCTCTCCCCCCTCCTCCCCCCCCCCCCCCCCTCTGCTTTGGCGCTGACAGACGTGGCTCGGTCGTGGCTCCATCTGCCCCACACACTTATAAATACTCCTTATAAATAAACTCACGTGGACTTTTCCAGGAGACGGCGCCATCTGTGAGCGCCGTGATTGACACGCACCAAAAGAGCAGCGTTTCACCCACAAACAAACAAATATAAATCACAGACACACAAATATATCCAACCAAAGCAAAGGCCGCGAGGAGGTTTCTCCTTCTCCACACTGGAAACGGCTTCAAAACTTTAGGAAACACTTACCCATCCATGTCACATAATATTTGGTTTGCACTTTAAAACCCGCAGTTTAAAATCTAAATAGACAGATTTCCGTCTCATTGTTTGTGTTACAGATCATTGATAATGTTCTGAAGCGACACCTGTTTGGTTCTGATCCCGACGGGACGGACAGACAATGTTTCAATTTCCCCAAAGAGACAGAAAGGCTTTAGTCACAGGTAAACTCATGTTTCCTTTAAGAGGGAGAATCCTTGTTTCTGACATTGTGATTTTTCCAGGTGTGAAGAGCGGTTTATTTAAATCACAGATCTTTTACAGACGTGTTTTAGGCTTTTCTAGAGTGAAGTTTCGTTCAAGGAAATCATATTCTGAAACTATATAAAACCAAAGGGGTCAAATAAAGTTTCCACATGGTGAAACCCTGCAGTTTTTGAGAAATCCGAGTGTGAAATGGGAACTATTTTCTTCTGGCGCGTATGATTTTTTTCTTCTGGCGCGTATGACCTGACCTAGTTCTGACCAATCAGCACATCGCGTTGACACCGGAACCCGGAAGTAAACAGTACAGCCCAGACGAGAGCCTTCAGACAGCGCAGTGTTAGCAGCTATCGTAATGAAAATCCTGCTTTCTGAAGACAAACTTTAGATCTCTGCAGCGAGAACAACTCGAGCCGTGTGGGCAACATTCACAAAGATCTCAGAAGATCTCACCCATAGACCTGTAATAATCCCTGGACAACGAGTACAATGAACTGGAAACTTCCCACAAACTCCTCAAAGACATCGACAGATCTATGCCAGAAACGGCCGCCAGGTGGTTGTCTTACTCGTGAGTACATTTATATTTAAGTAAGTAAGTAAGTGCTTTATTGTAATTGTACAAGCGTACAATGAAATAGTGTTCAGGTGTTAGTCCTAAGCTGCTGCGGCTGAGCCGCGCTGCCACTGTGTCAACCTGACCCGCATGAGCTTGGAGGTCGGGAAAACTGTAGCAGAAACCTGGCTCTGCCCTCTGTCTCCTCTGATCCTCTGAAACGCTGCACCGCCTCCTGGGTTTGTCCCTGTTTCAGAGCGTGGTGTCCTGCACTGGTCAGCTCCTCCTTCCTCTTCCTCCCTCCGCTCCACAACAGTCTTTCACCATCTCTTGTTTGTCCCTTACTTGTTTCCTGTAGCTCCTCTTGTGACGCCTCCTCTGTGCTGCAGGGGGGGCTCTTGGTGCCTCTTCAGTGTCTCAAATGGGTTTAGCTGATAAGCTAGCATTTTGTTTACTTTTAAAAAGCTGCTTTCTTCAGGACCATTTTAGACTCTCAAAGTAAACAAATCCACCAAACCTCCACAAGAAAAAAGGTTGGGAACCACTGCATTAGAAGGTCTTATATTGAATGAATTACAAGATCTAACAGGCAAGTCAAGCTTATAAACCCCCACAAAAAATAAAAATGTTTGAAACTTATCTGGAGCAATATGTTTGTTTATGTTCATAAAATCTTATCTGAAAATGTTATATGTGGAAATAGTCCCATAATGTGCTTGTTTCAATAGGACACATATTTCAAAAAAGGCATAGTTTCAAAAGTTATTTCTTAAAAACTAGCCCTCCTGTCAACCTTCTTTTTCCACATATTGAATATTTTTAGTATTGTCTTTATTACTGTAAAATTTGAAGTCTGTGGCCTTTAAACTTTTTGAAATAATTGGAGTCAAAAATGCCAGTAGAGGCTAAAATGTCAATTTTTTCACAAACTTCCCAACTTTAGGAGCCAATTTCTCATTAACTGCAGGGAGTCTGCGTGTGGAACTTTTTGTGGAAGAAGTTTAACTATTTTATTTGATAAAAATGAAAAGTATTTCCTGGAACAAAAGTCAGTTTCTAAGGACTTTCTGAGAGCTAGCCGATGGCCTATTTGTGAACATTGTTTTGACCCACTATAGAACTATTGATCTATTGCAGCCATTCCCAAAGTCTGGAACATCGCTACATTACATGCAGCGTGTATGTAATGTACATTGAACTCGGAATAAACAATCAATCAGTCAATCATGCTCGTGCACTAGTGACGGTCTGAGGTCTGCGGATTCGGGCCGGGCCCCCAAATATATGGCAAAACTTGGGGTTGGGTTAGAAAGTGCACATTACGTCCTTACATTGTTGTATTACAACATACAGTCCATTCTTATCCATATACTGTATGCCACACTTCCCTGAGCTGAAACTTTCACCGATGAAACCTTTTGGATAAGAGGTGACACGTCCGACACTGGCCTTAACCGAGCGCCTTTTCTCCAGTTGGCTTTACCCAAAACTACAAGCTTCAGTAGTTTTGGGTAAACTACAAGCTTCAGTAGTTTTGAGCAACAGTGTAACACCTCATTTGAAAGCTAAGGCCTACAAAACTGTCGCCTTTTCATTGTTTGTTTTTTTCCCATTGATTTTTTGTCTTGGTTTCACCACATTGTTGTTGCTCTTTTGTGGTGAAACGTTCGACACTTCAACCACAGAAGAAGACTCAAGAACCTTCATTGGACACTTCTAGTATCGAGGAATCGTTTTTATGACAACCCGACGCCCCCATTCTTCACGAAATCTTTTAAGACTGAAAGAATCTTGTCCTGCGCTTTAGATCCTTCTATACCAGCGGTGCCCAAAGTGGGGCCCGCGAGCCAAATGTGGCCCGCCGAAACAATTCTGTTGGCCCGCCAAAGAGTGACCTACTTTTGCCCTGTATGGTTAATACTAACTCTCTCCTATTCATTCTCAGTACGTTTGTTAAGTGTGACGTCACGACTTCCGGGTCCTGGCAGACGGGCAAATATGCGAGAAAAAAACATAAAAACATAACAAACTCTTAAAAACAAGCATCAATATTTCTGAATCTCAACACAGAGTTACTGAAGCTACTTATTTCTCAGACTCATTAGCCAAAAATGCTGCACCTGCTGCTAAAAAAGTCATATTTACTAAAGTCGCTACTTCTGGGGTTAGCTTAGCGCTGTTAGTATTTTTCTCCGCTAACCGGGAAATATGACGTTTATAGCAGTAGGTGCAGCATGTTTGGCTAATGGGCCTGATAAATAAGTATGTTCAGTAACTCTCTGTTGAGTTTCAGAAATATTGATTGTGGTATTAAAGAGTTTGTTGTAGTTTCTCACACATCTGCGGACCAGGATGACGTCACCACTTAACAAACGTATGGTAAATATGGATGCAGTACACTTTTGGGCCACCAGCGTCAAATTGGGGGCGCTGTTTCACTCCTTTCACAAAGTTAAGGAAACACTGTTGTGGTATCTTGGTGTTTATCACAGAGAGTTGTAGCATCAACTTTCACAGTTTTCCAACTTTTATTGCAACATTTGTTGACATCGACATAGGTCATGTTAAAAATGGACTAATAAAAGAATTGATGCTGAACTGACACTTTCAAAATGATCTAATGTGGCATTTTCTGAATGAATGAGGTAAAGTCTAATGTAGATACAGGTGTTGTTGTTTACATTTTACATATTACTACAATTGTTCATTTTGTTCGACTAAAACTAGGCTTTTGCCATAGTTAACATTTGTTTTAATATAGCATTTTATTTGCATATAGAATCAAATGCAAATGTATAGGCTACCGAAAAATAAAACAAACTATTATTATTTGCAGTTAAATGTTTCACGCTGGACATCGCCGTGTTTGACCCACAGGCACTTTTTCATTTTGGCCCTCGGAGACTAAAGGTTTGGGCCCTGCTCTGTACATTCATCAGGACATGTATTACGGACACTACGTGAATCTTGAACTTGGCAACACTTTGCTTCACTGACAGCTGACCTCTCCTCCTTCGTGCTGATTGGTCGGAGCGGAGTGTGAACTCTAACACCTGTGCGACGGAAATAAAATAAACCTGGACGTGATGAGTTTCTCACGGCCGTCGGCGTCAGCTGCGTCGTGTCGCTAACGTTTCTTAGCGTTTATTATGCTTATCAGAGTGTTTAAACAGCTGTGTGTTTGTGTTAATCAGAGCGAGGAGGAGAAACGTGACGTCAGACGCCCGGAGACGACGTTCACCACGTTCACGACCTTTCCCCGAGGCTCCCAGGCTTGTGTTTGTGCTTTTGGCTTTGGTGAGGCTGAGCGTGTTGTTCCTCTCGCTCTGACGTCTGTCCAAACACGGCTCTTATCGACGCTCGGGCGACGACGCAAAGAGAAAACACTTAAATGAAGATGAATGTCCCGCGGGTCGGTTCCCAGAGTTCACAGCTCAGAGCCGTAAATCAGGAGTTTAGAGGATCTGAGCTTCCAGAACGTCTCACTTACACCTCGGCCTGGAGACGGTTATGTTTTTAGATCCCAGGACTTTAATGATAGTTAAATCGGTTTCGATACCGATACCTGAACGATTCTCTTTCCGATACCGATACTAAGACATTCGTCGTCTAGAAGCAGAAAACAGAACAATAATGTGTGGAAGATCTGAACATGTACAATATCAGGATCATCTCCAATGTCACGACATGTGGGGAAACTGGCCTAAACGTAAGCTCTAACACGTCAGAGATGGACTTTGGTGCAGACTGTTTTAAATTCTATTCTCTGAGTGACAGAAGCCAGTGCAGAGACCGGAGCACACTCTGTGAACAGCAGGTGGCGCTGTGCAGATGTGCTGTCTGTCAGTTTGGACAGATTTCTTGAAATGTGTTCCTCAATTCCAGGGTAAATCTACTTGAATCGTTTCCTGAGGACGTTTTGCTGGAGGTGATTTTGAAACTTTGTTCTGAGGAGACATCGGGCAGAAGGTACGAAGGGCCTGACGGACTGACGGAAGTGAGGCAACCAGTCTGCACCATCTCCCACCACCACCACTCACTACATTCCCCAGGCTTCCTGGTGTTACCAAACGGTCTCCCATCCAAGTACTGACCAGGCCCTTCCCTGCTTAGCTTCTAAGGTCTGATGGGAACAGCAGAGCAAAGGCCACATTACACATATAAATGTGTTTAACCTCTTACCCTCCACCTGAACCGAGCACATGTTCTCCAGTTCAGCTTTACCCAAATCTAAAAGCTTCTCAACTGGAGAGCAACAGTGTAACGCTTCATTTGAAAGCTAAGACCTACAAAAGTGATCCCAACTTTTTTGTCGCCGCGTTGTTTGTCATGTTTGCCTCATTTTTGTGGCTTTTTCATTGCATTTTTGGTCATGTTTTCACCACGTATTTGTCGCTATATTGATGCTATTTTCTTTCTCTGAAGCTTTTAGGTTTGGGTAAAGCCAAACTGCTCGGTGCAGGCGGGGGTTAAGAGGTTAATTCTTGCACTAATTCTCCACAGATGTGTTTTCCTCACATTGTGCTGCTGTTTTAGACATAAATAAAGGAAGAGTTCATCTGACCCTGTCCCCTGCAGCCTCTCGCCTCACATATCTGGATTATAAATGTCTCTTTGCCCTAAAGAGAGGAAGACAGCGGTGACTTGGATGTGAGCGTGTGAGCCTGAGCCCAGTGACGGGGAGGTGGCCGGTTGGACGCCTGAGTCTGAGGCGTCTGAGGCGTGTGAGGCGTCTGTGCGGCGCCGGCTCTTTCTCACATTTTCTCACATATCTTTTGGACGTGTTTCCTGGTGCGAGCCCTGTCTGCTCTCGGCACCTCCGATACTCCGCCAAAACACACTCAACAACGCGCCGCAAGTAAACACGGGATAAACAGCGAGCCGCGCGAGTCGGATGCCCTTCCAGACGCCTCCGCCTCCACCACACGACGGAAAATCATCTCCACGGCGACACACTGCACAGTGAATGTAGAGACACCTCTGCTGTAGATTCATCAATATAATAATAATAATAATATATAATAATAATAATAATATATATAATAATATTATAATAATAATAATAATAATAATAATAATATAATAATATTAACTAAATGGGGCGACAGTGGCGCAGATGGTAGAGCTGATAGAGGTGCACATTGTCGTTGTGTCCTTGGGCAAGGCACTTCACCCACATTGCCTCCAGTGTCTGCCAACACTGGTAGCCCCCTAGGAGAGACCAACAGGCCCGGTTTGAACCGTGAGGCCGTCCTTCCGTGGACCCACCACCTGCAGAAGGAGCCATGGGGGCTGGTGCAATGTGATTTGGGCAGCTCCGGTGGCTGCCCCCACGACCCAGCAACGGACTAGTGGAAGAAAATGAATGAATGAATGAATAATATAATAATACTATATAATAATAATACCATAATAATAATAATAATAATAATAATAATAATAATAATAATAATAATAATAACAAAATAATAATAATAACAATAATAATAAAATAATAATAATAAAATAATAATAACAAAAATAATAATAATAACAATAATAATAATAATAATAAATAATAATAATAATAATAATAATACAATAATAATAATAATAATAATAATAATAATAATAATAATAATATATAACCTCTTAGCCGCCGCCTGAACCGAGCACAAAAAACATGCCAAGAATGTGACAAAAACGCGGCGACAACGGGACTAAATGTTAGGATCACTTTTGTAGGTCTTAGCTTTCAAATGAAGCGTTACACTGTTGCTCTCCAGTGGAGTAGCTTTTAGATTTGGGTAAAGCTGAACTGGAGAACATGTGCTCGGTTCAGGAGGAGAGTAAGAGGTTTAAATGTGTGCTTTTATTTTGGGACATATTAGTTCCAAAGGTTTTAAAGGTTCAAAGCTCGATAAAAGCTCCACTAAAGGAATCAGATGTGTAAAAATCCCTGTGAAAAACTTTGCAAAGACTGGACAGTTTGGAGTCTTTCAGTGGCACAGCTTCACAACCAGAGGGTCCTGAGTTCGATTCCAAACTTTTACAAACATAATAATTTAAATATATTTTTACACATTTCAAAACTATTCCAAAATGTTCACATGACATCACAACATTCTAAAGAGTCTACTGTATAGTTTAATTTATTATTGAGGTGGAGCAACTGAGAATTCCATGGCGGTAACTATGGTAACTGGTGAACTGCAGATTTTTGTTGTCTTAGTTTTTGGTTAATCTCAGTCATTACTGTGAGAATCCACATGAAACAAAAACTGTCTCAAAGTTCATCGTCTCCTCTGTCAGCACATGTGAACTAAGGTCCAATTATTTTCTCTGAAAGGCGTTCTAAAGTGGAGACAATATTCAAGAACATGAGCGTGATGTTGACCAATAGTTTGTGAATCCAATCACTGTCAAATACTGATGAGGAAAAACATTTGTCAATTTTAGTTTTGGACATTTCGTACAAAAACTGTATGTCTCCCATAGAGTTGTATTGCTGGGTTGCAGGTTCTAGAATGTGATGATGTCACAGGACCCAGTGGGGGCGGAGCCTGTTTTTCCTATTAACTGCATTACACTTTCACGAGTCGTGTCTAAAAAGAAAATGTATGAATTACAAAAATGATCATTAATATCAGTCACTGGGTCCATGATCTCTCTGTACAAGACCAAACACTTCCTCAAAAACTAGATAATGTTACCTCTATATAATATTATAGGACTTTAGAACGCTGTGATTTCGCCTGAAACCCAGCTATTGGCCCCGCCCTCCAACTGACATTATGACATCATCACATTCTAAAACGTGAACGCCACCAATACGTTTGTTAAGTGGTGACGTCACAGCTCTACTTCCGGGTCCGCAGATGTGCGAGAAACTACAAAAACTCTTTAATACCACAATCAATATTTCTGAAACTCAACAGAGAGTTACTGAACAGACTTATTTATCAGGCCCATTAGCCAAAAGTGCTGAACCTACTGCTATAAAAGTAATATTTACCAAAATTGCTACATCTGGGTTAGCCGAGAAAAAAGCTAACGGCGCAGCAGCTACGCTAACCCCGGAAGTAGCGACTTTAGTAAATATTACTTTTTTAGCAGTAGGTGCAGCATTTTTGGCTAATGAGTCTGAGAAATAAGTAGCTTCAGTAACTCTCTGTTGAGTTTCAGAAATATTGACGGTTGTTTTTAAGAGTTTTTATGTTTTTTTCTCGTATATTTGCCCGTCTGCCAGGACCCGGAAGCAGAAGTCGTGACGTCACACTTAACAAACGTATTGTTCCAAACTGTCTCCCACAAAGGAAATGACCATATTTGGATTACAGCGTCATCTCGGTCACAGCCTTTCCTGCTACACGTGGATACCAAACATGTCAGTATTTGTGAATGAATAAGCGTGGGAAAGACCAGGGCGCAGACATGTTGGAGTCACTTCCTGGATAAATGTCAGAGAATAAACATTGTAAAGAGTTTGGGCTGGGTTTTTCTTACTCTGATGATGTTGGGGAGTCGCTGCAGCGTCTCTCCGTCAGTGGATTTCCCTTTTGCAGGTTTTCATCGATACAGCCCAGACTCCAGCTTGGTCTCGTGGAGGAAAGTCGCCCTCTGCGTTGGAGCGTTTGACCCGTCCGGCGGCGGCTCTGGGTGACCTCCATGTGGAGCCTCACAGATGGAGAGACCAGACCAGACTGAACCGCAGCAGATGGAGCTCCAAACACACCACTTACACACCGACAACAAAGCACTTCACAAATCCTGCACATTTCCATTCAATTCAGACGGAGGAAACTGTCTGTGTTTTAGTCTTGTTGATATAAACTAGTATTTAAACCCAGGCCGCTGCTGGATAATCACTAAACTGAAGCTGCTTTAGCCTTGAAACTATCACTAATTTGACATGTTAAAATAGCACCACAATAGAGTTCGGGAAAATTCACAGTCACCATGGAGATCCGCCATGTTTGTGGGTATTAGCAAACATTTTCCATAGACTCACATAAGCTAACAGTGAGAAAAGGCTGTGGAAGAACTGGGTTAGCTGCTGAGTCACATGGAACTCACTGTGGTTTGTTTGTTTTTTGAAGGGACTGCCAGACTGTCGCTATTCTTCCTGGGGTCCAACATTTAATTAAAATGACAATATGCATATACCGGTAACGTATAAAAACATAGTACCAACATTTTTACAACACATTCACATCACAACACAGAATGTCCACACTCAGTTTTCATTTCAAGATCTACACAACATTCATCTTATCCTAATCCATTAACTACTTTGCCTTTTCCCTATATTGGTTGTTTTCAGGTTCTAGAATGTGATGATGTCACAGGACCCAGTGGGGGAGGAGCCAGTTTTTCCTATTAATCTCATTACACTCAGAATTACAAAATGATCATTAATATCAGTCACTGGGTCCATGATCTCTCTGTACAAGAACATTTCCTCAAAAACTAAATAATTTTACCTCTATATAATATAGGCCTTTAGAACGCTGTGACGTCCCTGAAACCCAGCTATGTGTCCAATATTAAGATTTGAAACTGTTTTTTGAAATAATAAATGGAATTGCTCGTCTTCAGATCATCGGCGAGACTGTTCCACAGTCGACCCCTTTAACCAAAATGCTGTTCATTTTAAATGTTTTAAACATGTTCTCTCCTCTCAGGTTATATTTCCCCTGTTTTCAAACAGACATAATACTGTATATTTTCAGGAATATTTTCCTTTTGACTTTGTACATAAAGACAGCGGTATTCAGATGGACGAAATCACAACAAAAATAGCTTTAAATTTGCAGAATATTGTATTTGTTGGTTTATTATACGGTGAATGATTGACTTTCCTTATGGATTTTTTAGTCAAATAAAAATAGGTTTTGTATTTGTATTGTGTAGGCATTCCCCCATACGGAACAATACAGAAAATACAATAACTCCTGGGTTTAGCCGTTTAAAATCTCCATTAGTTTATTATTGCTGCAAATCCCACAATGCTAAGCTATATGTCTGTGCAGGCTCTCAGTCGTACAGGAGTTGGTTTAGTCCTGGTTTAGTCCTGGTTTAGTCCTGGTTTAGTCCTGGTTTAGTCCTGGTTTTGTCCCGGTTTATGCCTGGTTTAAGTAAGTGCTTTATTGTCATTGTACAACTGTACAACGAAATAGTGTTCAGGTGTTAGTCCTGAGCTGCTGCGGCTGAGCCGCTCTGCCACTGTGTGTCAACCTGACAAACTATAGCACTCAGAAGAAACCTGGCTGCCTCTGTCTCCTCTGATCCTCTGAAACGGTGCACCGCCTCCTGGGTTTGTCCCTGTTTCAGAGCGTGGTGTCCTGCACTGGTCAGCTCCACCTCCTCCTTCCACTTCCTCCTGCAGCTCCCTCCGCTCCACAACAGTCTTTCACCATCTCCTCGTTTGTCCCTTACTTGTTTCCTGTAGCTCCTCCTGTGACGCCTCTACTGTCCTGCAGCTGAGGGGGCTCTTGGTGCCTCTTCAGTGTCTCAAATGGGTTTAGCTGATAAGCTAACATTTTGTTTACCTTTAAAAAGCTGCTTTCTTCAGGACCATTTTAGACTCAAAGTAAACAAATCCACCAAACCTCCACAAAAACTCGGCAAAGACGTACAAAAGTATCCAGAACAACCATGTGGAACAGAAACCACAAATGCAGGTCGCAGAAAAAGGTGAAAAATTAGTCCTGCTTTAGTCCCAGTTTAGACCTGGTTTAGTCCCAGTTTAGACCTGGTTTTAGTCCCAGTTTATCCCTGGTTTAGACCTGCTTTAGTCCCAGTTTAGACCTGCTTTAGTCCCAGTTTAGACCTGGTTTAGTCCTGGTTTAGACCTGGTTTTAGTCCCAGTTTATCCCTGGTTTAGACCTGCTTTAGTCCCAGTTTAGACCTGGTTTAGTCCTGGTTTATCCTGGTTTAGACCCGCTTTAGTCCCAGTTTAGACCTGGTTTAGACCCGCTTTAGTCCCAGTTTAGACCTGGTTTAGACCCGCTTTAGTCCCAGTTTAGACCTGTTTTAGTCCTGGTTTATGCCTGGTTTAGTCCTGGTTTATGCCTGGTTTAGACCTGCTTTAGTCCCAGTTTAGACCTGGTTTAGACCCGCTTTAGTCCCAGTTTAGACCTGGTTTTAGTCCTGGTTTATGCCTGGTTTAGACCTGCTTTAGTCCCAGTTTAGACCTGGTAACGGTCCAACAGCCGGTGCCTCCGTCTGCTCAGGCTCCTGTGGCTGGCGTCCAATCACAGCTCGGTGTTGGTGGCAGTCGTCCAATGGGAAGGCAGCGTCGGGCGAGTGGGCGGGAGCTGCGATGGGGGGATAAATATTAGCATTCGCTCTTTCACCTCCGACTCTCACAGGAAGGGCATCAGGAGCGACTTCCTCCTTCAGGAAAAAAAACAATTACTGTCACTTTAAAGCAAATGTGACTAAGGCCAGACTGCGAGAGGAAAGGAAGAATAGAATAATAAAAGATAATAATTACATTTATACATATTCACTTGAAACAGAGTTAAAGTTAGAATTTGTTTTATTGATTTCTCTAGCCCCGCCTTCAACACTATCCAGCCCCTCCTCCTCCTGAAAGACGAGCTCACCAACAGGTCGACCCACTCCTCGTGTCCCGGATCACGTATGACCTCACCGACAGACCGCAATTTGTCCGGTTGGGGAGTAACATCTCTGACTCCGTGACCAGCAGCACCGGGGCTCCACAGGGGACGGTTCTCGCGCCCCTCCTCTTCACTCAGTACACCGCAGACTTCAGGCACAGATAGATAGATAGATAGATAGATAGATAGATAGATAGATAGATAGATAGATAGATAGATAGATAGATAGATAGATAGATAGATAGATAGAGCTGCTGCTGCTGTTTGGATGTGAACTGCCTCCCACCCACATAGATGTTTTGCTTGAGGCTCCAAAGGTTCTCCATAGGGTTGAGGTCAGGAGAGGAGGGGGGTCCACATCATGAGTTTCTCTCCTTTTATGCCCATAGCAGCCAATGATGCAGAGGTATATTCTTTACAGCAGGACATGGTGCGTTGTCATGCATGAAGAGGATTTTGTTAAGAAAGCACGGCTCTTCTTTTGGTACCATAGAAGAAAGTGGTCAGTCAGAAACACCTTCAGTGAGTCTAAAGGGGGCGACCAGCTCTCTCCCCATGATTCCAGGCTAAAACATGACTCCGCCCCCTCCTTGCTGACGTCTTTGCTGATAAACTACATTTCCTTGGGGATTAATAAAGTATATTGTATCGTAAACTAAGCCGTTAAGGAGAAAACTAGACACAAATATCAACTTGTACCACTGCAGTGCTTCTTTTAAGGTCCTATATCATGCACAATCGACTTTTTGGAGTTTTTAACCATGTTGTTGCTATTTCCTTCTCTAAAACACCCCAGAGCGTTTTTGGCTTCATTCATGCAGTTCTCAGTAATCCTCCTGAATCCTGCTCTCTGAGCAGCTGCTCCGCCCTCTCCTGGTAAACCACTGAGCTGTTCTGTTGTGACGTCACAGCAGAACGGAAGTGCTCTATGTCTTTAATGTAATGCCTTACGGCCTGGTTTTAATTTATAAAACAGCTTTTTCATTATTTTTGTTGTAAGAGAGAAATAAATAATAATACTTTTTTTTTTTTTTTAAAGTAAGTCTCCGACGCGTCTGTGCTGTCCCAGGAGAGTAAACAAATGCACCCCCGGAGGATCCGAACAGAAGTCTTGTTTGTGAAGACTGAGCTCTTTCTAACCTACTCTGGACACGCCTGTTCTTTTTTCTTACCCAACGATAATGTCACGAGTTCGCGTTTGGCTACGAGAGGAACAGGACTATTCAACCTTCCTAAAGAAGAGTGCACTCGCCAGAAGTTGGAATTTCTTTCTGGGATTCAGCGACTTTATCAACCAACCTGATGGATGCTTGGTGAACCTTGGCCAGAATCAAAGTGGATTCACTTTTATAACCAACGCGATCTCATAACATAAACACCCGAGGCTGAGCGGTGAGTCAATCAAAACGTGTGTTAGCGTGTGTGTTAGCGTGTATGTTAGCGTGTGTGTTAGCGTGTGTGTTAGCGTGTGTGTTAGCGTGTATGTTAGCGTGTGTGTTAGCCTGTGTGTTAGCATGTGTGTTAGCGTGTGTGTTAGCCTGTGTGTTAGCATGTGTGTTAGCGTGTGTGTTAGCGTGTGTGTTAGCATGTGTGTTAGCGTGTGTGTTAGCGTGTGTCTTAGCGTGTGTGTTAGTGTGTGTGTTAGCATGTGTGTTAGCGTGTGTGTTAGTGTGTGTGTGTTAGCGTGTGTGTTAGCATGTGTGTTAGCGTGTGTGTTAGCGTGTGTGTTAGCATGTGTGTTAGCGTGTGTGTTAGCATGTGTGTTAGCGTGTGTTAGCATGTGTGTTAGCATGTGTGTTAGCGTGTGTGTTAGCGTGTGTGTTAGCGTGTGTGTTAGCGTGTTAGCGTGTGTGTTTAGCGTGTGTGTTAGCGTGTGTGTTAGCGTGTTGTTAGCGTGTTTTGTGTGTTAGTGTGTGTGTTAGCCTGTGTGTTAGCGTGCGTGTTAGCGTGTGTGTTAGCGTGTGTGTTAGCATGTGTGTTAGCGTGTGTGTTAGCGTGTGTGTTAGCATGTGTGTTAGCGTGTGTGTTAGCGTGTGTGTTAGCGTGTGTGTTAGCGTGTGTGTTAGCGTGTGTATTAGCGTGTGTGTTAGCGTGTGTGTTAGCGTGTGTGTTAGCGTGTGTGTTAGCGTGTGTGTTAGCGTGTGTGTTAGCGTGTGTGTTAGCCATTTATGAAACTGTGTTGCTCATGTCAACTCCTTATAACTGCATTATGTGAAGTAACTTCACTTGTTGCAGCGATATTTATATTTATAATACTGTAAATGTGGAATGAGCGGAGAGAGGGGCGGAGTTAACTGAATCAAAGCGTCTTGTCTTCCAGGTTTGAAAAATAACCCCAGAAAATACTTATATTTCTCTAAAAAATGAGTACTCCATAGTGATAGAGGTAGAATATATCATATAAATGCCTATACTTTGGAATGGCTAAAATAGCAGGATACAGATCCTTTAAAGCAAGTTGAAATTTGAATGTTTATGTTTTCACTAATGACCAGTTTATTCACAAATTAATCTTTCCTTTCCTCCTGCTTTACTCCTGCTTTATTCCCACTTTACTCCTGCTTTATCTCTTTGGAAATGTTTACCAATATTTCCCGTTATTTAGTTTCTCGCCGCGTCCCCTGACAGTGAAACACAGTTGTCCTTTTCGCCGTTTTGTTTCCGCGGTATCGGCCCGTTCTGCCCTCGCCGCCTCGAGCCGCGCCTCTGTTTTGGTTTTTACTCCGTTCCTGGCACTTTGGATTTCGGTTTTTGGCCCGTTTTTACGCGTGTTTCTGGCAGCGGGCGCCGGCTAAAGTTTGAGAGAGAGGAGGTAAATTTATCACAGACACAGCCGAGCGCGGTCAGAGCGGCAACCGGCAATCTGTTCACGCAGAAAATACCAAAACTGAGAGACTGCGACGAGGAGGAGGAGGAGGAGGAGGAGGAAGGAGAGGGAATATCCACGACCTAAATGTTACCAGAGAAATTTGGATCGAAACTCTGTCAGACCGAGAGAAGAACCAGCTGTTTTACATTTTCAACTTGGACGCTCTGGAGAAAACATTATTGTAAACAAAACAACATCTGCTTTGTTGGGTTCATAGTGCTATTGTAGAGTAAATGTACTACAGTACTGCTATTGTAGAGTAAATGTACTACAGTACTGCTATTGTAGAGTCTGGTAAATGTACTACAGTACTGCACTTAAGTCCAGTGTATGACGATCTGTGCTTTACTCAAGGAGTATTTGTGTTGAGAACTTATCACTTTTACTTTACTACATTTCTATACGTTTGTTAAGTGTGACGTCACGACTTCCACTTCCGGGTCCTGGGCAAATATGTGAGAAAAAAACATTAAAAACTTTTTAAAACAACCATCAATATTTCTGAACTCAACAGAGAGTTACTGAAGCTACTTATTTCTCAGACTCATTAGCCAAAAATGCTGCACCTACTGCTAAAAAAGTAATATTTACTAAAGTCGCTACTTCCGGGTTTAGCTTAGCGTTAGCATTTTTCTCCGCTAACCCGGATGTAGCGATTTTGATAAATATGACTTTTATAGCAGTAGGTGCAGCATGTTTGGCTAATGGCCTGATAAATAAGTATGTTCAGTAACTCTCTGTTGAGTTTCAGAAATATTGATTGTGGTATTAAAGAGTTTTTTGTAGTTTCTCGCACATCTGCGGACCCGGAAGTAGAGCTGTGATGTCACCACTTAACAAACGTATAAAGGCTCCAAAGTCAAAGTCTGTTTGTGTTTGGTTCATTGAAAAGCCTATTTTTTCTTAACATCAAAATAAGGTCATTAATCAAAATGAAGTTGACTATTATGCACGTACAAATACTATATGTGTCATATTAAAATCACATGATATTGTTGACCTCAAAACACGAGCTGTGACGTATGAAGCACATCAGTCTAATCTTCTACCTTACATCCAGATGTTCAAACATAGAGTCGATATAACTTAAGGGATTTAAAATAAACAAGGCGACAGATCTAAGAGAGAGGAGAGAACCGCTGTTCCATTCAGCCCAGGGAAAGGCAGGAAACCAGAGCCTCAGTCATAGGTTTAAGCTTCAGCCCAGTGTAGTCACATGGGTCTAGGCCATTTTTAGAAAAAATAAAACTCTTTGGAGCCAGGAGCCGTTTAAACGAGGCCCAAAGCTACATTAGAATCCTGTTTACCAAGTGTCTTTTGGAGTCGCCCCTGGCCACCAGGGGGCGGTAATACAGCAATGTCAGTGCCATGAGGACCAAAGAGAGGAGCTTTCCTCACTCACTGGCGACAACACATAAAACACGTAGATGTTTCACATGAAACCATTTGTGAGAAGCGCTGGCACTAGTGTCTGTAATCATGTAGTTATAGGAAACGTGCTCTTTGGAAGTTTTATGGTTAAAGTTAAGGTTAAGGTTAAGGTTAAGGTTAAAGTTAAGGTTAAAGTTAAGGTTAAAGTGCTTTATTTATTATTACAACTGTAAAGCAAAACGTGTCCTCTGCATTTGAGCCATTCTTAACCCGTAACACTTATTTAAACGGATTTGTACTTTCTTCTTTGAATACTCCTTCACTGAAGTAGTAGTTGAGTAGTACTTGATCAGTATCAGTACTTCTCTGTCCTCGGGCCGGTCCTGAGGTGCGGCCGACACGGGATCCGTCTAATCTCTGGTGTTTTCACGTGAGAGTGGACTAATCTCTGAAGTGTCCCTCTGTGTCTGCACTCAAACACCAGGACCCTGGAATAACGGGGCGCTGACGGACGAGGGAGGCCCCGTAACACAACACTCTCTCTCTATTCCTCTCTCCCCCCCCCCTCTCTCCTCTCTCTCTCCTCTCTCCCCCCTCTCTCTCCTCTCTCCTCTCTCCCCCTCTCTCTCCTCTCTCTCTCCCCTCTCCTCTCTCTCTCCTCTCTCTCCTCTCTCTCCTCTCTCCTCTCTCTCTCCTCTCTCTCTCTCCTCTCTCCCCCTCTCTCTCCTCTCTCTCTCCCCTCTCCTCTCTCTCTCCTCTCTCTCCCCCCCTCTCCCCCTCTCTCCTCTCTCTCTCTCCCCTCTCTCTCCTCTCTCTCCCCCCTCTCCTCTCTCTCCCCCCTCTCCTCTCTCTCCTCTCTCCCCCCCCCCCCCCCCTCTCCTCTCTCTCCCCTCTCTCTCTCTCTCCCCCTCTCTCCTCTCTCTCCCCTCTCTCTCCTCTTCTCCTCTCTCTCCCCCCCCCTCTCTCCTCTCTCCCCCCCCCTCTCCTCTCTTCCCCTCTCCCCTCTCTCTCTCCTTGTGAGTTGGGGAATTTCCTGAACTCGATCTGGGCCTTGAACCTCACACAGACACAGTGGCAGAGTGGTTAACCTTCTCACATTCACAGTCTAAGGTCACAGGTTCGATTCCCGAAACATGGGCCCTGTTAATGCATAAAACGCCTTCTCTTTTATGACAGAAAAAGCATTTTAAAAAGAGGAGGAGCTGAGAGGCTGTCACATGTCCTGCAGCGGTGAGAGGATTAGGATTAGTGAGCGGTTAAACATGTCACTGAACAAACTTTACCAAGACAGGATTAACTCTCACTCCTCGCTCTCAGGGGATTCCTAAAACCAGACAAAACACAAGACGGGATTATCCCAAACCGAGCGCTCACTCCGAGCTCTGCGCCCAGAAACCAAGCAGAAGCTCAAGGTTTGCTCCATAGTTTTACCCTGTCAGAGTTAAAAACAGAGTAAATTATCTCTAAAAAAACAAAATTATCTCTTCATGATGTTTATTCTCTGACCTTTTGTCACTTTGAGCCGGAGATTTATTCACTTTTATTATTATTCATTTTCATGTCATATACTCGATGACAAAATCTGAATAATTGACAGACCCAGGTTTAAATGTATGTTGGTTTTTTTTGCAGAGGAATTTTTGATCTCGTTTTAAAATAAGATGTTTATTAGCGGAAAAATATGTAAAGTTGAAAAGTTTATTTTTTATTGTTTTTATAGTATGATCCCTGGGGGAGGGGCAATGGGTTACATTATACAATTTTAACAGAACAAAAAGAAGAAGAAAAAAATAAAAATATTAATAATAATAATAAAGTAAATACATAAATAAAAATAAAAATGTTTACATTCAGGCACCGGATTAGCAGACTGTAATAGAACCAAAATAAGAACATTGATCAACCTTTAGCTCAATATAATTCAGTTAACCTCCTAAGCCCCGCCCCAACCGAGCGCACCTCCTCCAGCTCAGCTCCGCCCAAATCCAAAAGCCTCTTGGAGAAAGAAAAAAAAGCACCAAAACAGCGACAAAAAAAACAACAACATAAAAGTGACTAAATGCAACAAAAGAGCGACAAAACTATGACTAAAAAGTGACAAAAAAGCCACAAAAGACCGACAAACATATAACAAAAACACAACAAAAAATTGTCCAAAACCTTAACAAAGATCAATGATAAATGCGATAAAACACAACCAAAAAATTAAACATAAATAAAAGTGACAAAAAATTTATGAAACAACTCACACACACACAAAGTGACGACAACACATCAACAAGGAGAAAGCGTGCTCGGTTCAGAGACTATAAAGAATAAAATAATAATTAAAATAATAATAAAACAAATAAAAGTAAAAACTTTACATGTGCGTGTGTTAGGTGATGGTGTCATCAATGGAACCGTGTTTATTTTTAACCTGTTACCTTCAGGGGGCTAGGATAAGGGTTAAGGTTAGTTAACCCTGATCAGGATATAATTAGGGTTAGGAACGGCAAATGTGATGTAAGTTGTGTTTCACTCACACAGATCTCACACATACTTTTAGAAACTAGAAGGTCTTGGCTTTCAAATGAGGCGTCACACTGGCACACAGACTGTAAACTCTCCAGTCAATACGCTTTGAGATGTGGATGTAAATAATTGTAAACCCTAATCCTAATCCCAACCCCAAGGTGGCAGTTAAGTGGTTCAGGATTTACATGTTACACATATATATAAAAAACTTCAAAATATTGTTCAGTCCAAGTCTGGAAAGTCTGGAGTCCGTCGGAGCGACAATGGCCTTGAAATGACAAAGGCCATTTCCCAATAAATCTGTGGAGAAACATTGAATAAAGTCCCACTTTAACAGAGCACATGTTCTCCTCCACAGGAAACCTACGCAGACATGAGAACATGCAAACTCCACAGAAAGGCCCCGTCCCAGTGGGAATCGAACCCGGGACTGTGAAGCGAAATTTCCATGACCTGTGGAGTCCCCCAGGGGTCAATCTTGGGACCCCTCTTATTCAACCTGTACATGCTTCCATTGGGTCAGCTAATAAACAGCAACAATGTGTCGTACCACAACTACGCAGATGACACTCAGATCTACGTGTCACTGACGGCAGGTGAACATGGGCCTGTAGATACTCTCTGTCACTGATACAGGTGAACATGGGCCTGTAGATACTCTCTGTCACTGATACAGGTGAACATGGGCCTGTAGATACTCTCTGTCACTGATACAGGTGAACATGGGTTACTGCATCGAACAGATCAGTTTGTGGATGCAAAACAACTTTCTCCAACTAAACTCAGACAAAACTGAGATCATTGTCTTTGGCCCACAGACACAAAGACAAAGTGTTATCAGTCACCTTGAGTCTCTCGCTCTGAAACCAAAAAATCAGGTTAGAAATCTAGGAGTAATCATGGACTCAGACCTGAACTTAAACAGCCACATCAAAGCAATAACGTCATCAGCTTTTTGCCATCTGAAGAACATTAAGATCAGAGGAATAGTGTCAAAACCAGACTTAGAGAGACTCATCCAGGCTGAAAACAGCTCTTTTTACCCGTGCATATGAAAACTGAAAGTATTTTATCTGCACTCTTGCCTTTTACTGTCATTGATTAACCTTTATATTGATGTTTTATTGATTGATTTTATCTGTTTTCTTCTAATTGTATGCAACTGTGAAGCACTTTGAATTGCCTTGTGTATGAATTGTGTTCTACAAATAAAGTTGCCTTGCCATTAACCATATCACCTGGTTTTGCTGCAGTGTCTGCCCTTCCTGTCTGTATAGAGTCAATTATAAAGTATTAAATTCATAATGCATGAGTTCCTCCCTTCACCAGACTCATCCAGAGGTCTATATTTCACACATCAGGTCATCGTTACAGTAAAGGCCGAGGTCCACACATGTACTCGAGTAAAATCACTTGAAAGCAGCGTTACCTTTACTCGAGTACATACTGCAGGATGAGCTCTTTCAGCCGTTGCTTTAGGTCTGACCTGGAGTTACAGCAGCAGCAGGTCTGTGTCTGTGGAGACTTGTGTTCATTTGACTCACTCTGTCCTCACCCCCCCCTCCTCACCTCACTGCCTCCCCCTCCTCCCCCTCCCCTCCTCCTCACCTCACCGCCTCGGAGGAGCAGCTGAAGTGTTGCGTTCGTATATGGAGCAAAGCGTGAGGTCTGAACTCTCCCCTATAGTAACATTCTGCTGGAGCTAAACCTCAGAGCTTTTATTTTCCTCCTTAACGTCTTAGTTTAACTCTGTCAGAGTCAAAACCAAAGCAAACTCGCTCTTTACCAGGTTTATTCTCTGACATTTATCCAGGAAGTGACTCCAACATGTCTGTGTGGCTCCCTGGTCTTTCCCACGCTCATTCATTCACAAATACTGACATGTTGGTATCCACGTGTAGCACAAACTGTATCTTTTTCCTCATATTCATGTCAGTAATCTACAGCAGAAGTTTAGAATTCTCTACATCTTAAATTATTTCCATGTTCACCTGCAGCGTCTCACATTTAACCTGTCGCAGCTCCATGTGGGCAGTTCCTCCTGGTTCGGTGAGAGTTTGGTGAGAGTTCGGTGAGAGTTCGGTGAGAGTTCGGTGAGAGTTGATGAGAGTTGGTGAGAGTTCGGTGAGAGTTCGATGAGAGTTCGGTGAGAGTTTGATGAGAGTTTGGTGAGAGTTTGGTGAGAGTTCGGTGAGAGTTTGGTGAGAGTTCGTGAGAGTTTGATGAGAGTTCGGTGAGGTTGTGAGAGTTTGAGGTTGAGAGTTTGATGAGAGTTGGTGAGAGTTCGTGAGAGTTTGGATGAGAGTTCGGTGAGAGTTTGGTGACAATTCGGTGAGAGTTTGTTAAGAGTTTGATGAGAGTTCGGTGAGAGTTCGGTGAGAGTTCGGTGAGAGTTTGTTAAGAGTTTGATGAGAGTTCGGTGAGAGTTCGGTGAGAGTTTGTTAAGAGTTGGTGAGAGTTTGGTGAGAGTTTGTGAGAGTTGATGAGAGTTCGGTGAGAGTTCGGTGAGAGTTCGGTGAGAGTTCGGTGAGAGTTTGTTAAGAGTTTGATGAGAGTTTGGTGAGAGTTTGGTGAGAGTTTGGTGAGAGTTTGGTGAGAGTTGATGAGAGTTTGGTGAGAGTTTGGTGAGAGTTTGGTGAGAGTTTGATGAGAGTTCGGTGAGAGTTTGATGAGAGTTCGGTGAGAGTTCGTGAGAGTTTGATGAGAGTTCGGTGAGAGTTCGTGAGAGTTTGTTAAGAGTTTGATGAGAGTTCGTGAGAGTTCGTGAGAGTTTGATGAGAGTTCGGTGAGAGTTCGTGAGAGTTTGTTAAGAGTTTGATGAGAGTTCGTGAGAGTTCGTGAGAGTTTGATGAGAGTTCGGTGAGAGTTTGATGAGAGTTCGGTGAGAGTTTGATGAGAGTTTGGTGAGAGTTCGTGAGAGTTTGATGAGAGTTCGGTGAGAGTTTGATGAGAGTTCGGTGAGAGTTCGGTGACAGTTCGGTGAGAGTTCGGTGAGAGTTTGATGAGAGTTTGGTGGGAGCTAAACTCGAGACGACGTGCAGCGTTTGTTCTGGGACGGCCTGAGTCGGGGTGAAACTCGAGCTTCGGGGAAACGTCCAAACCTCCATCGATCCTCGCGCTCGCCTTAAGGAGGAGCAGATTGTGACCTCGAGACCTCCGCCATCTTCCCCTGCTCCAGCATCTGCAGCGTCCCGCGCACATCCATCACTTTAGGATTTATTTATCTACTGGGACAGCGCTCACCATGAACACGGGACAGCGCTCATCATGAACACGGGACAGCGCTCATCATGAACACGGGACAGCGCTCATCATGAACACTGGACAGCGCTCATCATGAACACTGACAGCGCTCATCATGAAACACGGGACAGTGCTCAGTGCATGAACACGGAACAGCGCTATCAATGAACACTGGACAGCGCTCATCATAACACGGGACAGTGCTCATCATAGAACACGGGACAGAGCTCCATCATGAACAGGGACAGCGCTCATCAGGGCATGAACACGGACAAGCGGCTCATCATGAACCGGGGACCAGTGCTCATGCATGAACACTGGGACAGAGCTCACATGAACACGGGAGCAGTTGCTCATCATGAAACACCGGGACAGAGCTCAATGCATGAAACACTTTGGACAGCGCTCATGCATGAACTACGGGTACAGTGCTCATCAGTGAACACGGGACAGAGGCTCATCATGAACCACTGGACAGCGCTAAATGCAATGAACACGGGAACAGTGCTCAGATCATGAACACGGGACAGAGCTCATCATGAACACGGGGAATCAGGCGCTCACATGTCATTGAACACGGGGAGCGCGCTGCATCATGAACACGGGACAGTCTGCTCAATCAATGAACACTTGGGAACAGAGCTCATCATGGAACATCGGGACAGTGCTCATCATGAACACGGGACATGAGCTCATCATGGACAACACTGGAACAAGCGCTCATGCATCGAACACGGGACAGTGCTTCATCATGAACAGCGGACACGTGCTCATCATGAATCACGGGAGCAGAGCTCATCGATGAACACGGACCAGGACTCATCATGAACACGGGAAACATCAGCGCTCATCATGAACACGGGACAGCGCTCATCATGAACACGGGACGTGCTCATCATGAAACACGGGACATGAGCTCATGCAATGAACACGGGACAAGCGCTCATCTCATGAACACGGGAACAGTGGCTCCAATCATGAACACGGGACAGCGCTCATCAATGAACACTTGGACAGCGTCATCATGGAACAGGGACAGTGGCTCATCATGAACAGGGACAGAGTTCTGCATCATGAACACGGGACAGCGCTCATCATGAACAGCGGGACAGCGCTCATAATGAACACGGGACAGTGCTCATCATGAACAATGCGGAAACAGCGCTCGATCATAGACAACGGGACAGCGCTCATCATTGAACACGTGGACAGCGCTCATCATGAACACTGGACAGTGCTCATGCATGACACTGGACAGCGCTCATCATGAAACACTGGAACGCGCTCATTTTCATGAACACGGGACAGTGCTGCAATCAATGACACGGGACAGAGCTCATCATGAACACGGGACAGGCTCATCTATGAACACTGACAGCGCTCATCATGAACACTCGGACAGCGCTCATCATGAACACGGGAACAGTGCTGCATCATGAGACATGGACAGGAGCTTCATCATGAAGACACAGGGACACGTGCTCACAATCATGAAACACGGGACAGAGCTCATCATGAACGACGGGACAGTGCTCATCATGAACACTGGACAGTGCTCATCATGAACACGGGACAGAGCTCATCATGAACACGGGACAGTGCTCATCATGGAAACACGGGACAGTGCTCATCATGAACACTGGACACGCGCTCATCATGAAACTGGACAGCGCTCATCCATGAACAGCGGGACAAGCGCTTACAAATCCCTGAAACACGGGAACAGCGCTCATATGGCATGAACCACGGGAACAGCGCTCATTCATGAACACGGGTACACGGGCACGCTCATGACATGAACAAACGGGACAGGCGCTCATTCATGAACACGGGACAAGCGGTCTGCATCATTGAACACGGGACAAGCGCTGCATCATGACACGGGCACGGCGCTCATCAATGATCACGGGACAGCGCTCATCATGATCACAGGAGGACAAGCTGCTCATGTCATCATGAACACGGACAGCGCTCATCATGAGAGCAAGATTGACAATGGGACAGCGCTCATCATGAACACGGGACAGCGCTGCATCATGATCACGGGATCAGCGGCTCATCCATGAGAAACACGGGAAACAGAGGTGCTCATTCATGAACACGGGACAGGAGCTGCTCACATCATGAAACGGGAAGCGCTCATCATGAACAACGGGAGCAGCGCTCATCAATGATCACGGGGGTACAGAGCGCTATCAATGATCACGGGACAGCGCTCACATGATCACGGGAGCAGCGCCAATACATGAACAACTGACAGAGCTCATCATGACACAGGTGGACAAGAAGCTCATCATGAAGCACGGGAGCAGTGGCTCCATGATGAACATCGGACAGTGCCTCATGAACCACTGACAGTTGCTCATCATGAAACACTGGACAGCGCTCATCAATGAACACTGGACCAGTGCTCATCATGAAACACAGGGACAGTGCTCATGAATGAAGACGGGACAGTGCTCATCATGAAACAGCTGGGACAGTGTGCTTCATCATGAAACACTGGACAGATCTCATCATGAACACGGGAACAGTGGCGTCATGATAGAACAAGCGGGACAGTGCTCATCATGAACACTGGACAGGCGCTCAGTCATGACACTGGAACAGCGTGCTCAATTCATTGAGAACGAACGGGACAGTGCTGCAATCATCGAACACTGGACAAGCGCTCATCATGAACGACTGGGACAGTGCTCATGATGAAGCGCCACGGGACAGTGCTCATCATGAACATCGGGGACAGGTGCTCATCATTGAACAAGGACAGCGCTCACATGAACACTGGACCAGTGCGCTCATCATGAACACTGGACAGTGCGCATCATGAACACGGGGACGTGGCTCATCATAGAAACTAAGGGGTACCAAGATCGCGTCATCATGAACACTGGACAGTGCTCGATCATGAAACACTGAGCAGTGCTCATCATGAACAACGGGACAGTGCTCATCAGAACACTAGGACAGCGCTCATCAGACACGGGACAGGCTGCTCATGGATTGAACGGGACAGTGCTCATTGAACACTGGACAGTTGCTGCATCATGACGCTGGATCAGTGCTGCATCCATGACACGGGACAGTGCTCATCATGAAATGGTAATATGGTAAAAGTGGACTTCAAACTTATAGTAAGCTAGCTTTTCACCATACATAGGCACTACATAGCGCTTATACCAGTGCAAGGATCAACTCACCCATTACACTCTCATTCAAACACCAGTGTACGCAGCGAGCACATGGAGGCAACTAGGGTGAAGTTGTCTTGCCCAACGGACACAACGACAGTGTGCATTGCGGGAGGCTGGGATTGACGTCCGCATGACCTTCCGATCACGGGAGACGACCCCGCTCTACGCACCTGCCTCTACACCTGCACTCACCGATCGGCCCACACTGGACAGTGCTCATCATGAAAACACCGGGACCAGTGCTCATTGATGAACACCGGGACAGTGCTCATCATGACACGGGACAAGTGCGGCTCATTGCAATGAACACGGGACAGAGCGTCAGTGCTGGAACACGGGACAGAGCTGCAATACATAGAAACACGGGACATGTGCACTTACATCATGAACACCGGAGCAGCGTCACCATGAAACAGCGGGCAGGCGCTCATTCATGAACAGCGGATCAGGAGCTCATCATGAAAACTACTGGACAGGAGTACAGCAGGCGGCCATCATGAACACTGGACACGACGCTCATCATGACACGGGAACAGCTCGCTCATGCATGAGACACGGGACAGTTCGCTTCATCATGAAACACGGGACATGCGCTGCATCATGAACAAGCGGGACAGCGCTCATGCATGAAGCACGGGTACAAGCAGCTCATTGCATGAAAGCACGGGACATGCGCTGCATCATGAACACGGGACAGCGCGTCACTCATTGACACGGGACAGCCGCTCAAATCATGAACACGGGACAGCGCTCATCATGATGCATTGGACAGAGCGCTCCATCATGATTCCAACGTGACAGGTGCGCTTCATCATGAACACGGGACAGCGCTCATCTCATGAACACGGGACAAGCGCTCATGGCAGTGAACACGGGACAGCGCTACGATGCATTGATCACGGGACAGCGCTCACATGAAAGCACGGGACAGTGCTCATCATGAACACGGGAGCAGCGCTCACTGCGATGGAAACAACTGGGACAGCGCTCATCATGAACACGGGACAGCGCGCTCATGGCAATGTGATCAGGGGAGCAGCCGCTCATCATGATCACGGGGAGCAGCGCTCATCATGATCACGGGACACGAGCGCTCAATCATGAACACTGGTACAGAGCTCATCAATGAAACTGGACAGAGCTCATCATGAACACGGGAGCAGTGCCTCATGATGAACACGGGACAGCGCTCATCATGAACACCTGGACAGAGCTCATGCATGAACACTGACAGTTGCTCATGCAATGACACTGGACAGCGCTCATCCATGAACACTGGACAGTGCTCATCATGAACACGGGACAAGTGCTCATGATGAAGCACGGACAGTGCTCATCATGAACACGGGACAGTGCTCATGAATGAACACGGACAGTGCTCATCATGAACACTGGACAGTGTCATTCATGAACACTGGACAGTGCTGCATCAATGAACACGGGGACAGTGCTCATGATGAATACGGGACAGGTGCTCATCATGAACACTGGACAGCGCTCAATATGAACACTGGACAGCGCTCATACATGAACACGGGAGCAGTGCGTCATCATGAACACTGGATACAGCGCTCATCATGACACGGGACAGTGCTCATGATGAACACGGGACAGGCTCATCATGAACACGGGACAGTGCTCATCTGAACACGGGACAGCGCTCATACATGAAGAACTGACAGGTGCTCATCATGAACACTGGACAGGTGCTCATCATGAACACGGGACAGTGCTCATCATGAAACACGGGACAGTGCTCAATCATGAACACTGGACAAGTGCTCATCATGAACACGACAGTGCTCATCATGAAACACGGGACAGTGGCTCATCAATGAACACTGGACAGCGCTGCATCATGAACACGGGACAGTGCCATGATGAACACGGACAGTGCTCATCCATGAACACTGGACAGTGCTCATCATGAACACTGGACAGTGCTCATCATGAACAAGGGACAGTGCTCATCATGAAATGGTAATGGTAAATGGACTGCAACTTAATACTAGGCGCTTTTCCAACCTACAGTTAGGCACTCAAAGCGCTGTACAGGCAAGGATCCACTCAGACCCATTCACACATCTCATTCATACATCCAGGTGTACGCAGAGCACTGGAGGCAAACGAGGGTGAAAGTGTCTTGCCCAAGGACAACAAACGACAGTGTGCATTTGCGGGAGGCTGGGATTCGATCCATGACCTTCCGCGATCACGATACGACCCGCTCTAACACCATCTGCTCTACCACCTGCACCACTCGTCGCCGCCACTGGGACAGTGCTCATCATGAACACGGACAGTGCCATTGATGAACCACGGGACAGTGCTCATCATGAACAACGGGATCAGCGCTCATCATGAACAACGGGACAGAGCTCATCATGAACACGGACAGTGCTCATACATGAACACCGGACAGTGCTCATCATGAACACTGGACAGCGCTCATCATAGAACACGGGACAGGGCTGCATCATGAACCACGGGACAGGAGCTCATCATGAACACAGGGACAGTGCTCAATCAATGACACGGGACAGAGGCTCATCATGAAACACGGGAAGCAGAGCTTCATCATGAACACGGGACAGTGCTCATTCATCGAACACGATGGGACAGTGCTCATTCATGAACACGGGACAGGAGCTATCATGAACACGGGACAGAGCTATCATGAACACGGAACAGTGGCTCATGCATGAACATGGACAATGCTCATGAATGAACACGGGACAGTGCTTCATACATGAACACGGGACAGAGCTCATCATGAACGCACGGGACAGTGCTCAATCATGAACACGGCAGTCCTCATCATGAAACACGAGACAGTGCTCAACATGAAACACTGGACAGTGCTCATCATGAAACACGGACAGGAGCGCTCATTCATGAAACACGGGCAGTGCTCATCATGAAACAGCGGACAGTGCTCATGCATGAACACCGGGACAGCGTCCATCATGAACACTGGACAGTGCTCATCATGAACACGGGACACGCGCTCATCATGAACACGGGACCGCGGACCATCATGAACACGGGACAGTGCTCATGATGAACACGGACAGTGCTCATCAATGAACACTGGACAGCGCTCATACATGAACACTGGACAGTGCTCATGCATAAGCACGGGACAAGCGCTCATCATGAACACGGGACTAGTCCTCAATCAATGAACACGAAGAACAGTGCTTATGGATGAACACTGGACAGTGCTCATCAATGAACACGGGACAGTGCTCATCATGAAACACGGGACAAGGCCCGCTCATCATGAACACTGGACAGTGCTCATCAATGAACACGGGAACAGTGCTCATCATGAACACGGGGACAAGTGCTCATTTGATGAACACGACAAGCAGCTCATCATGAACAACGGGACAGAGCTCAATCATGAATCACGGGACAAATGCTCATCAATGAACACTGGACAGCGCTCATCCATAAACACGGGACAGTGCTCATCATGAACACGGGACATTTTGTGCTCAATGATGAACACGGGACAAGCGCTCATCATGAACACGGGACAGAGCTCATCATGAACACGGGACAATGCTCATCATGAAACACTGAACAGTGCTCATCATGAACACGGGACAGAGCTCATCATGAACACGGGACAGTGCTCATCATGGAAACACGGGACAGTGCTCATCATGAACACTGGACACGCGCTCATCCACGACACGGGACAGTGCTCATCATAAACACGGACAGTGCTCATCATAAAGCAGACAGGGACAGCGCTCATCATGAACGACGGGACAGCGCTCATCATGGACACGGGACAGTGCTGCATCATTGAACACGGAGCAGCGCTCATTCATGAACACTGACAGTGGCTTCATCATGAACACGGACAGTGCCTTCCATCATGAACACTGGACAAGTGCTCATCAATGACCACGGGACAGTGCTGCATATGAACACTGGACAGCGCTCAATGCATGAACACGAGGGACAGTGCTATGAATGAAAACGGGACAGGTGCTCATACAATGACACAGGGACAGTGCTACATCATGAACACTGGACAGTGCTTCATCATGAACACTCGACAAGTGGCTCATCATGAAATGGTAAATGTAAAATGGACTATTAATATAGCTCTTTTTCCACCTACATTAGGCACTCAAAGCGCTTTACAGCAAGGATCCACTCACCATTCACACTCTCATTCATAACACCAGTGTACGCAGACACTGAGGCCAACTTAGGGTGGAAGTGTCTTTGCCCAAGGACCAACGAAACAGTGTGCATTTGCGGGAGCTGGGATCGAAATCCCTGACGCTTCGATCACGAGACGACCCGCTCTACCACCTGCTTCCTACCACCTGCACCACCGTCGCATCCACTGGACAGTGCTCCATCATAAACACGGAGACAACGTGCCAATGATGAAACACGGGACAGTGCTCATGATAGACACGGGACAGTGCTCATTTGCAATGAAACTGGACAGGCGCTCATCATGAACACGGGATAAAGGAGCAGTGCTCATGATGAACACGGGACAGTGCTCATCATGAACACGGGACAGAGCTCATCATGAACACGGGACAGTGCTCATGATGAACACGGACAGTGCTCATCAATGAACACTGGACAGCGCTCATACATGAACACTGGACAGTGCTCATGCATGAACACTGGAACAGCGCTCATCATCGAACACTGGAGCAGCGCTCATACATGAACACGGGAACAAGGGCTCATCATGAACACAGGGACAGTGCTCATGATGAACACGGACAGTGCTCATCATGAACACGGGACAGAGCTCATTCATGAAACACGGGACAGTGCTCATCATGAAACACGGACAGTGCTCATCATGAACACTGACAGCGCTGCATCATGAACCGGGACAGGGCTCATCATGAACACGGACAGAGCTCATCATGAACACGGGACAGTGCTCATGATGAACAACGGACAGTGCTCATCATGAACACTGGGACAGGGCTCATCATGAACACAAGGGACAGAGCTCCATCATGAACAGGGACAGTGGATCATCATGAAGCACGGGACAGGGATCATCATGAACACTGGACAGCGCTCATCATGAAACACGGGACAGTGCTCATGATGACACGGGAACAGTGGCTCATCATGAACACTGGGACAGCGCTATCATAGACACGGGACAGTGCTCATGATGACACGGGACAGTGGCTCATCAATGAACACGGGAACAGAGTCATCATGAACACGGGACAGTGGCTGCATCATGAACACGGGACAGTGCCAATCATGAACACTGGACAAGGCGCTCATCCATGAACACAGGGACAGGCTGCATCAATGAACACAGGGACAGTGCTCATCATGAACACTGGACAGTGCTCATCATGAACACGGGACAGAGCTCATCATGAACAGCGGACAGAGCTCCATCATGAACACGGGACAGTGCTCAAATCATGAACACTGGACAATGCTCATGAATGAACACGGGACAGTGCTCCATCATGAACACGGGAACAGAGCTCATCATGAACACGGGACAGGGCTTCATCATGAACACGGGGACAGTTTCCTCATCATGACAAGGACAGTGCTAATCATGAAACAATGGACAAGTTGCTCATCATGAACAACCGGGACAGTGCTATCATGAACACGAGACATGACGCGCTCATCATGAACAGCGAACGGGACAGGCAGCTCATCATGAACACAGGGAACAGCGCTCATTCATGAAACAAGGGAAAGCGCTCATCAATGAACACGGAGCAGTGCTGCATCATGAACACAGGGACAAGCGCTGCATCATAACACTGGACAGTGCCTCATCATGAACACGGGACGTCCTCATTCATGAACCACGAGCAGTGCTCATCATGAACCCACGGGACAGTTGCTCATCATGAACACTGGACGAAGTGCTCATGATGAACAATACGGGACAGCGCTCATCATGAAACACGGGACAGTGCTCTACATGGAACAGCGGGCAGTGCTCATGATGAACACGGGACAGAGCGCTCATCATGAACACGGGACAGAGCTCATCATGAACAGACGGACAATGCTCATCATGAAACACTGGAGCAGGCTCATCATAACACGGGACAGTTGCTCATCTGGAACACGGGAGCAGTGCTCATGATGAACACGGGACAAGCGCTCATACATGAACACGGGAACAGAGCTCATTATGACACGGGACAGTGCTCATCAATGAACACTGGACAAGCGCTGCATCATGAAACACTGGACAGTGGCTCATCATGAACACGGGACAGCGCTCATACATGAACCTGGACAGCGCTCATCATGAACACTGGACAGTGCTCATCATGAACAACGGGACAGCGCTCATCATGACCGAGACAGAGCTTCATCATGAAGCACGTAGACAAGTGCTCATGATGAACACGGGACAGTGCCTCATCATGACATCGGACAAGCGCTCATCATGAACACTGGACAGTGCTCATACATGAAGCACGGGACAAAGCGCTCATGCATGAACACGAGACAGAGCTTCATCATGGAACACGGGACAGTTGCTCACATGAACACGGGACAGGCGCTCATCATGAACACGGGACAGTGCTCATCATGATCATGGACAGCGGCTCATCATGGACACTGGACAGTGCTCATCATGAAACACGGGACAGTGCCCATCATAAACACGGGAACAGCGCTCATCATAAACACGGGACAGTGCTCATCATGGACACTGGACAGTGCTCATCATGAAACACGGGGACAGTGCCTTTCATCATGAACACGGGAACAGTGCTCAATCATGAAGCACGGGACAGTGCTCATCATGAAGCACGGGAACAGCGCTCATCATGAACACGGGAAGTGCTTTCATTCAATGGATCACTGGACAGCGCTCATCATGGACACCTGGACAAGTGCTCATCATGAACAGGGCGGACAAGTGGCTCATCATTGAACACTGGACAGCGGCCTCATCATGGAACACGGGGACCAGTGCCTCATGATGAACACGGGACCAGTGCTCATCATGAACACGCGGACAGAAGCTCATCATGAACACGGACAGCGCTCATCATACACGGGACAAGCGCTCATCATAAAACACGGGACAGCGCTCATCATAAAACACGGGACAGCGCTCATCATAAACAACGGGACAGCGCTCATCAATGGAACAGCGGGACAGCGCTCATCATGGACACTGGAAGCAGTGCTCATCATGAACACAGGGACAGTGCTCATCATGAACACTGGACAGCGCTCATCATAAACACGGGACAGCGCTCTATCATAAACCACGGACAGTGCTCCATACATGAACACTGGAGCAGTGCTTCGCATCATGAACACGGGACAGTGCTCATCAATGAACACGGGACAGTGCTCATCAATGAACAACTGGAACAGCGCTGCAATCATGGACAACTGGATCTTATGTGTCTTATTCATGAAAAGCGGGACAGTGCCTCATCATGCAACACTGGACAGTGTCATCATAACCAGCGGGACAGGCGTCATATGAACAGCGGGAACATAGGCGCTCATCATGGACAACTGGACAGCGCTCATCATGAACACACGGGACAAGCGCTCATCATGAACACTGACAGTGCTCATCCATGACACATGGACAGCGCTCATGAAAACATCGGGGACAGCGCTCATCATAAACACGGGACAGTGCTCAATACATGAAAACACGGGACAGAGCTCATCATGAACACGGGACAGAGCTCATCATGAACACATGGGACAGTGCTCATGCATGAACACGGACAGTGCTCATGCATGAACAGGGCAGGACAGAGCTCATCATGAACACTGGACCAGTGTCATCATGACACGGGACAGTGCTCATCATGAACACTGACAATGCTCATGATGAACACGGGGACAGTGCTCATCATGAACACGGGACAGAGCTCAATCATGAACAGCTGGATCAGTGCCTCATCATGAACACGGACAGCTCTGCATCATGAACACGGGACACGTCAATCAATGAACACTGACAGTGCTCCATCAATGAACACGGGACAGCGCTCATGCATGGAACACGGGACAGAGCCTCATCAATGAACAGCCGGACAGTGGCTGCATCATGGAACACCGGACAGAGCTATCATGAACAGGGGACAGTGCTCATCATGAACACCGGGAGCAGTCCTCATCAATGAACACGAGACAGCGGCTCATCATGAACACTGGACAGAAGCTGCATACAGACACTGACAGCGCTCATCATGAACACGGACAGTGCCTCATTCAATGAACCAACGGGAACAGAGCTTGCATCATGAACACGGGACAGCGCGCTCATCATGAACACGGGACAGTGTCTCATCCATGAACACGGGACAGGCGCTCATTCATTGAAGCACTGGAGCAGCGCTCATCATGAACATGACGGGAGCAGTGCTCATCATGAACAGGGCGGCAGAGCTATGCATGGAACAACGGACATGGCGCTCATCATGAACACGGGACAAGCGCTCCATCATGAAACCAACGGGAAGTGCTCATCATGACACGGGACAGAGCCATCATGAGCACGGGACAGTGCTCATCATGAACACGGGACAGCGCTCATACATGAACACTGGACAGCGCTCAATCATGAAACACTGGACAGCGTCATCATGAACACGGGAACAGTGCTCATTCATGAACACGGGACAGTGCTCATGCATGACACGGGACCAAGAGCTCATCATGACACGGGACAGAGCTCATCATGAACACGGGACAGCGCTCACTCATGAACACGGGACAGCGCTCATCAATGAACACGGGACAGTGGCTCATCATGACACTGGGACAGCGCTCATCATGAACACGGGAACAGCGCTCATCATGAACACTGGACCAGCGCTCATGCATGAAACACTGGAGCAGCGCTCATCATGAACAACTGGACAGCGCTCATCATGAACACGGGACAGTGCTCATCATGAAGCAACGGGAACAAGAGCTGCATCATGAACAACGGGACAGCGCTCATCATGAACCACGGGACAGTGCTCATCATGACATCGGGACAGCGCTCAATGCATGGAACAATGGACAGGCTCATCATGAACACCGGACAGTGCTCATCATGAACGGTCGGGACAGAAGCTCATCATGAAAACACGGGACACGCGGCTGGATCATGAAAACGGGAAAGCGGGCGTCAATCATGAACACGGACAGTGCTCATCATGAACACGGGACAGCAGCTCATGCAATGAACAGGGCGGCGTCCGGGACAGCGCTCATCATGAACAACTGGACAGCGGCTTCATCATGAACACTGACAGCGCTCATCATGACATGGACAGCGCTCATTCATGAACACCTGGAACAGCGCTCATTCATGACCACGGGACAGTGCTCATCATGAACAACAGGGACAGGAGCTCATCATGATCAACGGGACAGGCTCATCAATGAACAACTGGACAGCGCTCATCATGAACACTGGACAGCGCTTCCATCATTGAAAGCACTGGACAGCGCTCATCATGAAGTGACAGCGCTCATCATGAAACACCGGGACAGTGCTATCATGGAGAAACACGGGACAGAGCTCATCATGAACACGGGACAGTGCTCATACATGAACACGGGGAAGCGCTCATCATGAACAGGGACAGTGGCTCATCATGAACACGGGACAGTAGCTCATCATTGACACTGGACAGCGCTCATCATGAAACACGGAGCAGCGCTCATCATGAACACGGAGACAGTGCTGCATGCATGACACGGGACAGAGCTCATCAATGAACACGGGGACAGTGGCTCATCATGAACACTGGACAGCGCTCAACCATGAACACTCTGAGTCGGACAGCGCTCATCATGAACACTGGACAGCGCTCAATGCATGAAACACTGGACAGCGCTCATACATGAACACTGGACAGCGCTCATACATGAAACACGGGACAGTGGCTCATGCATGAACACTGAGCAGCGCCATGCATGAACACCTGGAAGCGCTCATCATGACACAGGGACACAAGCGCTGTTGCATCATGAACAACGGGACAGCGCTCATCATGAACACGGGACCAGCGCTCATCATGAACACGGGACAGCGCTCATCATGAACACGGGACAGCGCTCATTCATGAACCACGGGAAGCGCTCATCATGAACAGGGACAGCGGCTCAATCAATGAACACGGGACAGCGCTCATTCATGATCACGACAGGCGCTCATCATGATCCACGGGACAGCGATCATCCATGACACTCGGGAACAGCGCTCATCATGAACACGGACAGCGCTCATTCATGAACACGGGACACGCGCTCATCATGAACACGGGACAGCGCTCATATGATCACGGACAGAGCCGCTCGCATCATGACAACGGGACAGGCCGCTCATCATGAACACGGGACAGCGTCTCATCATGGAACACTGGACAGAGCTCATCATGAACACTGGACAGAGCTCATCATGAACACTGGGACAGTGGCTCATGATGAACTACGGGACAGTGCTTCAATCATGAACACGGACAGTTGCTCATCATGAACACGGGACAGTGCTCATGAATGAACACGGGACAGGCTCATCGATGAACACGGGAGCAGGTGCTCAATGATGAACCACGGGACAGTGCTCACATAGATACACTGACAGTGCTCATGCATGGAACAGCTGGACAGTGCTCATCATGAACACGGGACAGTTGCTCATGATGAACACGGACAGTGCCTTCCATTATGAACAACGGGAACAGTGCTCATCATGAAACACGGGAGCAATGTGCTTCATCATGAACAGCGGGACAGTGCTCTATTCATGCACGGGACAGGGCTCATCAATGAACACTGGACAGCGGCTGCCATCATTTGAAACACTGACAGCGGCTCATCCATGAACACGGGAACAGTGCTCATGCATGAACACTGGGACAGCGCTCATGCATGAACACGGGACAGTGCTTCATGATGAACCAGGGACAAGTGCTCCAATCATGAACACGGGACAGCGCTCATGATGAACACGGGACAGAGCTCATCACTGAAAAACGGACAGGTGCTCATGATGAAACACCGGGACAGTGCTTACAATCATGAACACGGACAGCGCCATCATGAACACGGGACAGAGCCTCATCATGAACACGGGATACTAGTGCTCATACATGACACAGGACAGTGCTCATCATGAACACTGGACCAGGCGCAGCGCTCATCCATGAACACAGGACAGAGCTCAACATCATGAACAGCGGGACAGAGCTCATATGACAC
>VHKM01001286.1:0-128806 GCA_007210695.1 Neogobius melanostomus | reverse complement strand
GTGCGCGACAACTGCGTTTGTCATATTCCGCGCCATAAGTCCCTATATAAACTGGGATAAAGACTGTGATTGCAATTCTCTCTTCTTGGAGCCTTTCCGTAACGATCAACAAACTTGTCCTCACCTGACACAAACCAACTGTGTGATCAATACTTAAAGTTCAACAACTTGAGTATTCACTGACCAGTGTGTTCGTTTTCAATGTATAAACATTTACTATCATTCTCATCTAACCCCCACCTGAACCACAACACATTCTTCTCCGTCTTCGCCATTAACCCAATCAAACAGTCTTCTGAAAGAGAGAAGACGTAAACAAGGATGAAAACGCGACAAACACACAAAGAAAAAATAACAAAAAGCGTTGACATAAAAGCAACAAAAAATGACAAAACAGTCCCAAAAAATGCAACAAGCAATACGACAAAACACAACAATAACTGACAAAAGAAAGTGTTAAAAAATATGACAAAAAATGACGACAACGCGGCAAACAATGCAAAGGAAATCTTACATTCTAGCTTGGGTTAAGGGTTAAAGTAAAATAGGACTAACTTGCACTAAATTACACAGCGGAAAAAAAAATATAGAAAGAACAACACTTAATGTAACACAAAACAAATGATAAACCACACTATCATATTCAAGAGACAAAATATTGGTTTGAAGATGTTTTGTTGGAATCTTGCATATTCATTTGCAATAAATCTGATAATCATACACACTATAACAATTCACTCTCATTTATTGTACCACAGGTTATGCTCTAACTGATGGAAATCAGACTTAAGTACCAAAAGTTGTCCAATTTAAAACTAATATACTTTGCCAATACAAAGTTAAAAAGTTCATCCCCATGAAGAAGCCTAGTTTTTCTATTCCTACATCTCAGCGTCTGGGGTTTGATTCTGATAAGCTCAGTATGGGAGACGATACCGGCAGCTCTTGAGCTCTGCACTCAGCTACAAAATAAATCAGGATATTATCATTCTGTTCACAGAACAAATACTTTTAATTTGAAGGGGCAGGGACTACCTGAGCTTGCAGAACTGGTTGACTCATGATCGCCAGACGTTTTGTGTTGTCTCGAGAGTTCACTGTACTTTGTTGAGGCCGAAGATTCACTTTAAAAAACAAGGTACAACAACAAATGTACTTAAAGCGAGAATTTACTCTCTGTCCAAGAATTTGACACTGAAACTCTGCGGTTTTGTAGCTGATTAGTCAAATTATTTACTGCACTGGAACGTTAGACACTAAAATCCACCAAAAACATAGCAGGACTTGTTGCCTGGATCCCTGATAAACTCGTCCCTGTGGCAACCATCACTGTACATAATGGGCCTTGAGCCATGACGCATGGAAACTTAACAAAATGAAGGGATTTTAGACAGATACAGCCTTGGATAAGCAATCCTTAGTTAAGTCATCTATTACTCACACAATAGATTTTATTAGTGTTGAACACTGGTTTGAAACTGGTACATGTTCCACTGGTGGTACAATTACAAATCTTATTTCACAATAATCTATTAAAAAAACACACCAAAGCCTTCAACAGCAGCTTCCCTCTAGATCTGTTGTGATTATAAATGGTTACAATACACTTTTAAAATTTTGTGAGTCAGGCGAACAATGGCTTGACTTTCTTCTATAAATCCTTAACCAATGGTATAAAGATGGTAATGCAAAACTGCTGTCTCGTTTGGAGAATTTCTGCAATGATCACAAACCTGAACCCCCGTGTGATTGTAAAGTAAATGGACACTTAAATATCTTAACCAGTGGATTGTTTTTGAATCACAAACCTTTACATAAAGTAGAATTAACTGAACTTCCACACTAAATGCTATAACCATAAAAACGATGTGATAAAATTGCACCTAGTTAATATATTACACTATAAATGATCTCCCTTTTGTTGAATATCCAGTCAAAATCTCAATAATTAACACGCTTTATCTCTTCCTATACTGATTTGTCTGAAGTGTAAATAAAAAGTGAACAGTAAGTGAAAGTGCTTTGCAAATTCATTAAAATTTAAGGGGGGGGGGAAACAAAAGAACACACTAAAACTATATAAAGTTTTAGAATTTGTTATATTATGTCGTCTCTAATAAGCATTTGAAATAAAGTAGAGCATAAATAGAATTTACACAACGGTCTGTGAGTTTAAACAAGTGCAAGTTTTCAGGGTACGCCATTTTGTCCTTGGGACTGACGCTCTGCACCGTTCTTGAATCTGCGAAAACTCTGGAAACCAGACTGGATAGTTTTTTTCTTAACATAATCATATTCACAACACAACTGTTGATACCATAGTATAATGGCATCTACCGCAGTAACAAGCACAACAGGTTATTTAATAAACAATCATTAGCAGCACGCAGTAACAAAAGTAAAAGTCTTCCTCGCTAGAGAGCCTGTTTGATGATCATTGCTGATTCCTATTTCGGCTTCTGGGTGTCTTGTGCTAAACTCAGTTTGTGACGACAACACGCGAGCTCTGAGCTTGCCTCCAGCTTACAACACTAAGAAGAAGATTAATAGTCTCTCACAGAAAATTACTTTTATTTTGAAGTCAGGTAGGAGGCAGTTACCTGCTGAGAAGATTCTGCGTTGGACGTCAGGACAGCCAGGTCTTCGCTGCTGAAGAAAGTATCACTTTGGACTTTGCTTGACCAGCGTGTTCACTGTTAAAATAATAAAATGATAACAGCACAATTAATAAGAAAATAATAAACTGGTGATTAAGTCGGGCCGACGATTGCATTTTGAGCAGCCCATGTTAGTAGACTTCTGTTTTACAATGTCTTTCTGTGATGAATTATTAATGGTGCAGAAAGCAATGTCTTTGTTTTAAAATAATTTAATATTGAAATCTTCATGTCTCCTCTTCAATAGTTCAGTGGATTGAAGTGGCACTCTCGTTTGCATGCCGCTGATCACGGAACATAGATGTTTATCTGCAGGATGATTAATTCACCACTTTATCCCTGACTGTAAGTCCGACTTAAGCCCCACTTCTTGTTCCCTCACTCATGTCACTGCTTCTGTAAAAACAAACCCAATAAAAGATCCTCAAATGGAATGGCGAAAGATGCGCTTCAAAATTGATCATAACGTCCACCGTTACCTCTTGTCGGCAATGAAGGGGTGCTTGCTCATCAGCTGCCTTCCACTTGGTGTCGTTGTCCTTCGTCACAACAGCAAACTGCGGTGCCATGACTTGTCTGGTGACTCCTCCTGCGCAGCCTGATAAAGTGAGATTGCCGGACCCATCGACCACAGTCCAGGCTTACCTGCTCAGCCCAAATCCAAGATAATTCTTCCCGCGGTCTTGACATTAAAGACTTGGTGTTTGTTAGCTTGTCTCGATCATCCGCCGGTCTGTCGTAATTGCCGACACGTACCACAGCCTCAGACCATATGACTTGTGCTGCAGAACGTACGTTAGAACTTTCTGATCATTGTCTGAACAAAGAAGTGAGTGTCTTTACAACGTGCTTCAAACAATCCCATAATTATGTTCATATTCTTTCTATCTCTCTCGCATTACGCCTCAGTCTTTTTGAGCGTTGCATGCTGGTTTATGTTTTTTCAGCTAAAGAGGAAGCGGGGGGAAACCACACAGATCACGCGTTACGAGAAGGCAAACTCACACAAGAAAGAATAGCACTCAACGTAAACTGCTGCCCAAGGGCCTCTGGTTTCCCCATTAACCTCCAGTAGATGCTCCGCAACACGCCATATCTTGGAGATGAGCACCGGCCACAGCACTGTAGTCGCCCGCATTGCACCTTGCAGGTTAAACCCGAACATTAAAGAAAGAACAAACAGTCCTATGGACAATAATCACGTATGTCTGTCTGCGATTGTCTCTGATTGTCTAATATCTTTTTATAATCAAGCTACTTTTACTCACCAGAAAGCAACAAACGCGTGAACTGATGCAGTGCCAGCTCAATATCATTCCACTGTCTCCATCACGTATTCATACCGCCACACCAGTTCTTCCCTGCCACACGCTAAGTTATCTGTTTCGAGTGTTATTCTGCTCCCGTTCAGACCTCGTTCCCCATGGCCGACCAACCCAGGAGTTGTGCTGTTATCCCATGTTTGGTCTCCAGTGACGCGGGTTCAATCTGCACGCGATTCAGCGTAGACGCTCTGAAGCCGGGGTCTTGGACGGAGCTGAGAAAGTTCTCCGTGTGTCGAAAGATGCCATTGTCGTCGAAGTTTCTCTGCATGTTTCTCGAGCTTCGTTACCATGGGCTTACCATGTCAATGTAGTAAGTATTCCGAGAAGGTAGTTCACGGCTGGAGACTCTCTGGAGATTAAAACACCATCAGACTCTCTCCATAACACTCTTTAATAAGCCTGGTCCAAAGACTTTATTCTTTTCTGAAAATGTGCTCGTGACCCATGTGACAACGCTGGGCTAGGTATCATAATCTTTAATCCACCTGATTAGATTTAAAGGTTTACTAAGGCCAAATTCTTGGCTTTCTTCTTTTTTTATAATGTGAACTCTCAGTGGAATAAAGTCGTATGTCCCGTGATAGCTTTGAAAATGAGTGCCGATGTTATGTAAAGCATGAGCAAAAGTGGAAGAATGCAAAATGCGCTCTTTGCAGTCAGCTGCAGCGCACCTACGCCTCAGTCGACCCCTTCTCTCTAACGCATACTATACTATGAATACAAATAAATGATCACGCTTAATTCTACCTCTTTTATTCAACCTTATATTTGTCCAATAAAATACTTTTTTGAGATTAAAATGCTTTCTCATGGCCACACTCTTTGGTCCCTTAAACACACTGAGATCATTCGATCTAAATTTAATGCACTGTATGATAAATATATGTTACTCTACAATATCAAAATATCTTACCCAGAAAAAGTCGTGAGAAGGAGACGCACGTCCCATTTTTCAGCCACGTAGACTGCCTAAAACATTACAATACCTAAAGTTGCTAGATGTTCTCAGCTTGTCCTCAGTCTTCTGCATGACTGTCGTCATAATTACACTGCTCTATACAGCACTCACTTTCCTCATGCCAAATGCGCGAATTCAGGGAATATCAGTCCTGCTACTGCAAGTAGGCAACAGAAAAATCAGTAGCATTTTATTAAGCAATGTAGCTCGAGTTTGTTTATCTTGACACTTACAATCTTCAAACATAATTGCATGATTACTACATTGCAACAAAATTAAAACTCAAGAGTCTAGGCCAAGTACAAGATAGCTTTAAATGCCTACCCCCATTCAACAAGTAGAGTAATGGCATGCATTTAGATAATTCTAAAAATACCCAAAAAACTAATTCGTACATTCCTTTCAAAAGAAAAGGCCCATCATCAACACTGAATTACATAATGAAAGCATGTGTCCAGCTACAGGCTTAACATTAATAACAGTAATATAATCGTATACAAGCAAGCATGCTCTGATTTCATACAATTATAACACTTTACCTACAATTCCAGAAATTATATCCATAATGTCTACAACATATTACAGAGTGTTAAAGTTAAGTTATTCTCGTAATAGGATTAGACGCTCACTGCGTGGATGTAGCGTGATAGGGCACGCAGAGTACGACAAAACATGGGACTGATGTATGTTTTTCCCTATTTATGTCTTATTGTGATCGTTATGCTGTACCTGCAGGTGTGTCTGCTTAGCCCATGCTATGTCTTTTGGTTTTGGTAGTCTGTTCCCAACGTTGCACTTTCGTCTGCCGTTAAACTGGCTTGACTCCGCCTCTGCCCCTTCTCTGTTCTTACTCATGAAGAAAGCCGATTGGCACATAATATTGGGCTAATGCCAACTTTGATTTCCCTCTGCCAGTATGTTGTGGACAATTTATGTTGGCTTCTCATGTTACCTTACTCATGAGAGAGGCCTCGTGGCAGCATGATATTGGGCTAATCCAACTTTTATTTCCTCTGCAGGCAATAAATGGGCCTTCGAGCGTACTCGCCCCATATAAATCGGATCTCTATCATGGGTCAGTAGGCACCATTAAACAAGACACAACGCAGGGTCGATACTACACAGGTCACACTTGTGCGTGGACTCCTTCGAACCGGACCCACAACTGTTGCCGGGGTCTACGTTTCGTAATTGGGCTCCCAGGACGGTCTCCTGTTGCCTACGCGCTCTCGCCTCTGAGAGCTGCCAACGCCATCAGTCGGCTCACGCTTCTAACCAATCGGGCGCACCATACATTCAAGCCACGCTACGTCTTTCTTCACACCGCGGAGTTGATCCGGAGGAAGTCACAACCTTGCATGCCGGCAAGGAGGGCGCCGGAGCCGGTGTCCTCTTCCTTTTCCCATTGAGTGATCATGCGGTAGCGTAGCTCGGGCGGGCCTACTGCCTCGTAATCACATGAACAATGTGAGTTTTTGATCTGCATCTTACAGTGCAGCACGGACATGATGACTCGGGTGATGAAACTTTGGGATATTGAGGCCAATAGATGACATGACTGCAACACATGGTGCACATGTCTGGACGGATAATATTTGTATCCAGCGGCTTAAACTCGTCTAAGCTCATCCGGCGGAGTCTCCAATAGGCTCATCCGTTACGCCGCACAGGCAATGATTCTCATGAATAGGCACACTATAACTGCTCAAATTCTACGCTTCTGTCGGAAAAAGGGGCCCAAAGACCACCGTTGTATAAGGGAGATGCTCCGATTGTTGCGCCACGAACGAGTGGATTATGAAGTTTACTCAGATAAATTAATGTCCCGTTGTGAATGCATGAACGAGAAATCCCTTGTACATTTGAGGCCGCAAAGCTAGCGAAATGTTCGCAAATACTCGGTATCAAAAATGGCGGGCTGGATATCCACGCAAGGTCCCGGCCATTTTACGGTACTCCTGCGTAAACATTTTGGTGCGGACTGTGCTCCTCGGTCCTCTCGCTGATTCTTTTATTCATCCGCCCACAGTTAATGAGGACCCGTATGATTTTATGGTACGATTTAACACAAGCTGCGACACTCGCCATTAGCTGCCTATGCGGTTGGGAAATTCCTTAATCATTCCAGGGACGATGTTCACGGTTGTTATAAGACATGCGACCGATAAAAGAGCTTTCTTACACGTTCCGTTAAGACCCATTATAGTGGAACGGTCTCGTGAGGTACAGGAGGTGCTGGACGAGACCATTTAGAAAATAGCTCTGAAAGACAGGGGTGATGAATATGGTTTCTGTTGCAATTAAAAGGCATCTTCCCGCATGTCGTAGCCACCCACTGCTAACTGCCGACCACGCCGCATCGAGACGCTGGCGCATGTTGAAAACGTCTGTCGCATCCAAGATGGCGCCAAGGTTACGCATAGACCACGTCGAGAACGCGAGTTTCCCAGAGTGCGGGTTAAACAGCATGCCGTGTGCGATCTGTAGAGATGTGCCCACACCACCGTACACACATGTAGGAAGCATAAACTGTTTTTCGGACTGCCATCGAACGGCCCACATTAGCAATGCTGTCCCCAGAGGCGATGTACATTCTCCTCCGCCACAGGAAACTAGTTCAGCTGCGCGTAGGGAGGACAGCTAAGATGAGATTCTTCAACCTCCCACAATGGACAGTGTGTACATCTTGTCGGCGGCAGCTTACTAGCAACAAAAGTGCCGCTGGGCAAAGACACCGATTTACAAGTATTACAGAGACTCTTCGAAGACAATGACATCTGTTATTCCACACGAGAATACCTGGACAGATCGGCCCTTCATCAAGGCCTTAGTGGCACAGTGGATCTATGGCGTGACTGATAATGAAGACCTATTCGATAATATAGGTTATCGAGATGACGAAGCCGTGGATGAGTATGTCATCGTGGCTCCGGAGTCAACCAAGTAAATGCCACTGCTTGTACGACCTCTCTGTTTTAGTGTACGATATTAAGAATTTGTCGTCCCGTCTTTATGGTGCCCGGCCGCTGACAGCCAGTACTGGGTTACGTCTTGAGTAGCTTTCATTAGCGGTATCAGAATGGAGAATTGACTCAAGTAAGCATGGCGCTTCCTGGTAAATGATTACCCCCTACTATCACTGTTTGTCCATACAGTGCACCGTACGACACGTCTTCGCTGGATTTTATGCGACTGCAAAATTAAACAAGGAGTTTCACCTGCAGCCTAATTGACTGAACATATTGTGTGGCTAAATTACCATCCCAGTGGACGCTTCGCAGTGGGAGCCTGGTCGATGGGCCACTCGATCTAAAACAATGACCCAGCGCAGATCTTGTTGGGGAGGTCGTCAACCACTCTGTTAGAAACGCGTGGATTCCGATTATAGTAAACCCAACGGAGAAACACTACACACTGAAGAAAAATGCAAGCTAGTGATGTTATCGCCCACAGTTCGTCAGACTGCAAGCATCTACCGAGCCACAGCGAGTTCAGTTAGCAAATATCCAGCGCGTGACCGGAGCCCAATTTTGAAACTGAGACGAGATATTAATAAGTCTTCATAACATGGGACTCTCAGAAGTTGACATCACTTCGTGTAGTTCCTATGGAGTGAAAAAACAGCTACTCAACCTGGTCGCCCGATAGACTCCACGTTCTCCAGGCATAAGGATGGATTGTGGAGAGCGAAAGGACTTTGTGCACAGTATACGGTGATGATGACAAGCCGTTCAGAATACCATACCGCTCCCGTTTCCTCCTGTCATTATGGAAATTGAGGACAGTCTTGTTGAACGAAGATGGAGGAATCGGCATTATCAAGAAGTCCAGAGCGATACGCCTCTCACTAGTCCTCGCCGTGAAATCCCAAGGTGACTTAGCATCTGTAACGCACTTTCGCTGGTACATGCAAAGAAACTATTAAAGATGCACACCCCTTGCCGCCCACGACTATGCGCTCGCGTCGCTTGGCAATGCTATTCTCTCCAACCATTAATCTCACCTCGGGTCTTTACAGACTGTCCCGCTAGCACGCAGGATTACAACGGATTCCACCGCCTTCTCTTCCCCGTTTCGGCTCGCATCGAGTATAACAGGATAGCCCCAAGACTGACCAACAGCCCGCGACGTTTCATCGCCTGATGATGTCGATCTCTGGTGATAAAACGCACCAGCACTGATTGTGTACCTGCACGATTTGATGGTATTTGCGCGCCGTCAACAAGATTGCGCTAGGAGCTTTTGAGATGTATTTTCGCGCGTCTGCTGCCAACAATCTTAAGCTTATCCCACAGAAACTGTCATTTTCTCCTGCGTTCTGTAAAGTTTTTTGGCCACCATCTACTGCGAAAGAAAGGCATGAAAACCGACCCCAGTAAGTCCAGTGGCCATCGGGACATTTAGGAAAAACGACCTCATCGACGCAGACGGTAAAAACCCACTGCGCCTAAAAAAATTAGGTCTCCTTTTTAGGCATTGGCCCTGTATTACACCATTTTATTTGAAGCTGTTCGCCAAGCGCCTAGGCCCCTGTTTAGTCTCGTGTCAGAACCTTCCACTTCCAAGAAAAAGCGGTTTAGACCTCCCAAGCCTAGTCTTCAAGAAAGGTTTAGTGAGACTGACCCCCACTACTGACTGACGACCTGTGGACTTTCGAGACTCTCAAACATGATTTTATACACAGGTGCGTAGTGGTTCATCCAGATCGATGCTCCTTTATTCCTGGCTGTTGACGCTTCTTTCGGACGGGATAGCGCTGTTCTTTCGCAGATTGCCACCTGGGTAGTAAATCGCCAGCGCTCTGGCTTTGCCCAGTAAAACTCTGTCTCAAATTCCCAGTTGAATATTATCCAGCTCACCGCCTGATCTTTTTGTAGCTTGTGATTAAAAGGACGGACTTCTCTGTTTTGGACGACAATAATCCACTGACGTATATATTACTAAGCCCAAACTTGACCTTGGCGAAACAGAAGGTGGTTGGCAATTGCGGCGTATAGTTCGATCCTTAAACTATTGTCCCGCGGTCCTAAGAAACATAGTTGCTGACGCACTTAGTAGGACATTTGTAATCCTGTGTGCCACCCGTCTCGTCTTGAGCCGTTCTATTTCACACTGTTTGCCAGGGTTAGTGAGTTTAGCGACCGAGAGTCAAGACGCTTTAGTGCACAACAACTGCCAAGCCGTAGCACCGAGTCTGGTACTCGACCGATTCGCTTTCCCACACCATCTCTTTCCCCGACGAGAGTCAAGCGGTGTTTAATGCGCCCAGATGAAAAGGCTGGCGCAGCCCGTCTGCGTCGTCACTATGATCTGATGTTTGTGTTCCGCAACTAGCGTGTATCACCGACGTGCTTCGCTCCGCTGAAGCCAGCTTTGTCACTGCAAGAACCAGGACCGCACCCTGATGAGGTCTTTATTACGTGCAAGGCGTTAAAAGACCACAAGACGTGGAGCGCGCACGTGAACCATGTGGTAGTGTAAGAACCTTCCTCAAACATTGCGGCAAAGTCTGTCCCATCAAAGGACGGTTGTTGTTCCGGTCGAAAAAAGACAATAAATGAACGTGACGCTCCATCAGTTCGTTGTTCCGAGCGCTTTGAAACACAAGTCCTCACTGGCTCCACGATTCAGCGGGCACCAGGGCCAAGCGCGGACGCTATCTTTGGCCAGACAGAGGTTTTCTGGATCGGGATGGAAAGGACGTCATCAACCACGTTAGGAAGTGCTTCAGATGCATCGTGGGTAAAACGCCTGAACCCCACGGACGTGCTCCCTTGAAAGTATCCAAACCTCAGAGCCGATGGAGTTGGTTGCATCGACTTCTGGACTGCTGAACAGACGGACAAAAAATGTGTCGATGTCCTGGTCGTTACTGACCATTTTTTCGAAAATGGCGCACGCATTTCCCTGCAAGAATCAGTCGGCTAAACAAGTCGCCCGTCGGTTGTGGAGTGACTTTTTCTGCGTATATGGTTTCCCAAAGCGCATCCACTCAGACCAAGGTGCCAAATTTCGAGAGCAGCCTCATGAAAGAACTTTTGGCGCTGTCTGGGGTCAGAAATCGCACACGACGCCATATCATCCTATGGGAATGGTATTACAGAACGATTCAACAGGACTCTGGGGAACATGATCCGTGCCCTCCCCCACAGTCGAAAGCAAGATGGCCCCAGATGCTACAAATGCTGACTTTTTGTTACAATTGCACTGAACATGAGACTACGGGATTTGCGCCCTTTTATCTCATGTTTGGGAGAGTCCCTCGGTTGCCAGTCGATATCGTTTTCCAACATGTGCTCGAGGTACACCTGTCGTTGACCCCATGAGTTTATTGCAGCTTTGAGGCGGGATTTAGCTGAAGCATCGCGCATTGCTCTCCAAAACAGTAGGACAGCTCAGGCCCGTCAGACGGAAAACTACAATCGTAAGGCAAAGGGCGCGGCCCTCGTCGTGGGTGACCAAGTTTACTCGCCAATCGAGGAGAGAGAGGGAAGCGGAAAGTTGCGGACAAATGGGTTTCGACGGTGTTTGAAGTTATCTCCGTGAGACCGGGCGTAATGTCTATTCCATCAAAGACCCTGACACTCAGAAAGTCAAAACGGTACATAGAAATCTTCAACTCCCTGTCAGTTTCCTTTCGTCGAATGTAGAGAGCCCATGTGCGTCTAATTGCTCCTCATTAGCGAACGACGAACCAGAAATTCCTGTTGAGACACAGGACAGAGAGACTAGGACGATTAATTGGCTTTTGGACACTGAAAATGGTTCTCACCAGAGTGTAGAAGCGAGTCTAGTCGACGAAGAGACCGTGTCTGATCCGTTTGCTGAGTCTGATGTGGATTCTGTGGCGTTGAGTCCGTGTGATAGCGCTTCTGTCTGTGCTGAATCTGATGGCGCGCTCTCTCAATTGCCATTAGCGTGGGTGACCACACCACACCTGAGAACCAATCAGAACTAGCCTCTGCAGACTGGTGACGTGTGACGCAGTAGCTGACGCGCAATTGTTACCTGTGCGTACCAGAGCAGGCAGATTGGTTAACCCCCCCGCTCGGTTAATTTGTGAAATGAATGAACAAAATGTGGAGTTAGGGGGACCCTCAATGCCTGTGAGATTTGTTATCTCTTTTGTAAATAGTATGTTCACGCAAGGGAAGGCTTACCAGCTCCATTGGTTTTGTGTTAAGGAGTTTTGTGACTCCCATTGAGAGGAAGAGGTGTAAAGAATTTTTTTTTCCTTCATGAGTATCACCGCAGTACGAGGGTGTAAACGGCACTCTTCATACCCGCGTGAGTAGGGCTCTACTCTGTGCGATCCTTTGGGATGGATTATTCCGGTTTTGGGGGTTACTCTGGTATTTTTTTCCCCTCTTTCTGAAATTTTGGTTATACACCCCCTATTACTCAGAATTTTGGGTGTGTGTGTGTAACAGAGTGTAAAGGTTACGTTAAATTCTGGTAATAGGATTAGAGCGCCACTGCGTGGTGTAGCGTGATATGCACGCAGAGTACGACAACAGTTGGGACTGTATGTATGTTGTCCCTATTTGTTGTCTTATTGTGATGTTAGTGTACCTGGCAGTGTGTGTAGCCCATGTATGTCTTTTGTTTTGTAGTCTGTTCCCAACGTTGGCACTTCCGGTCTGGCCCGGTATAAATGGCTGACTCCGCCTCTGGCCCTTTCTCTGTTCCTGTACTCATGAGAGAAAGGCCTCGTTGGGCACATGATATTGGGCTAATGCCAACTTTTGATTTCCCTCTGCCAGGTATGTTGTTGTACATTTATGTTTGCTCTCTGTCCTGTACTCATGAGAGAAAGGCCTCGTTGGGCACATGATATTGGGCTAATGCCAACTTTTGATTTCCCTCTGCCAGGGCAATAAATGGGCCTTCGAGCGTTGCTCGCCCCAATTATAAAGGAGTCTCTTATATGGGTCAGAGCACCATAAAACAAGACACAACGCAGGGTCGATACTACACAGGTCACACATACATGTACCTGTTTACGTACAAGCAATGAATGAATGACAAGTTTCATTTCCCATACATAGGCCCACACACAGCCCTGTGGGTGTGCCCATCCATGAATCATAAATATGTCCTTTCAACAATTACAATTGTCTGCATTAATCTTACGTATAGCCACATTAATAAAAAAGCATTCATGTTTATAAGAGAAAATCACATGAGATTTACAAACTTCCAAAGTAAGAAGACATAGCACCAAAACAGAAATGTATACATTTCATACATCGTTCCAACCTCGGCAGCAGTCACAGCGGTGAGGAAGAGACTGACTGAGGACAGCACTCTAGCGGATAGGACACAACTCACTCCTGACCACATTTGCCAACTACTGGAGATCTGCCTTAGTACCACATACTTCCAGTCAGGGCAACTTCTACAGACAGATCCATGGCTGTGCTATGGGTTCTCCAGTTTCACCAATAGTAGCTAACCTCTACATGGAGGAAATGGAGAAGAAAACCTGGCCTCATACCCAGGTAACAACCCAGCCACTGGCTCAATATGTCATGACACGTGGATCAAAATTAAAGAGAGGGAAGTGGCAACTTTTACAGACCACATCAATGCTGTGGACCCTAACATTAAATTTACTCGGAGGACGCTAAGGAGAAACAACTTGCCTTTTTAGATTGTAAAGTTATCATAGGGGAAAACAGACAACTTCAGACAGAGGTTTACAGGAAGGCAACTCATACTGATCAGTATTTGATGTTTGACTCTAACCATCCACTCCAACACAAAATAGGGGTCATTAGGACACTCAGACATAAGCTAAAAGAGGTGCCTACCAGTGCAGAAGGAAAGACCAAAGAGGAGCAACACGTCCAGAGAGCCCTCTCAGACTGCGGCTATCCTAACTGGTCTTTCACTAAAGCACAAGGACAGGAAGACCCAAAGAGCAGGACAGACAGACGACAGAACCCAGAAGAAAGGGAGTTGCAGTGCCGTTATGTATCCGGGGTATCAGAGAAACTTCAGAGAATTTTTAGGCAGCACAGGATTCCAGTGTACCACAAACCTGTGAACACACTGAGACAAAAATTAGTTCATCCCAAAGACAAAACGCCTAGCCACAAACAAAGCAATTTGGTTTACTCTATTCGATGCAAAGAAGAAGAATGCAAAGAACATTATATTGGAGAAACCAAACAAGTCTTACAGAAGAGACTTTATCAACACGAAGAGAAAGCACAAGCGGCCCTCAGTCGGCCGTGCACCTACACCTTAAAGCCTCCAATCACTCCTTTGAGGACGGGGAGGTCAAAATTTTAGCTAAAGAAGAATGTTGGTTTGAAAGAGGAGTAAAAAGAAGCTATTTTGTCAGAAAAGAAAATCCCTCCATGAACCGAAATGGTGGGCTAAGATTTAATCTTTCTTCTGTTTACTCCAATCTGCTTCGGGGAAAACGGACAGAGCACGCCCAGTCCAAGAAGACGATACCTCAGCCAACAAAAGAACAATAGGCAGGTAATTAGCAGTGATCAGCCATGAATAGGACAGGGCTGACCGATACTGGGGGAGCAGGTCGTTACAGACGCTCTACTTCAAAGGTGTTTACCCACAGGTGAGAGTAACTGTTATTAGAGGGGAGGAGCCGGGCCAACCACAACTCCTCCTCCTGGTCTTTATCTAAGATGCGTGCTGATAGGAATTTCGTCCACTGACGAAGCCTTTTGGATGAGAGGCGAAACGTTTGGAGACCTCACCTACCCAGTACAGAAGATGACTCAAGTACCTTCATTGAAGATGTATACAGTTTACCATTAAATATAAACATTCATTTTTATTTATTTAATTATTTATTTATTATTATTATTTTTACTTTTTCCACTTTCCCATCCACATAGTAACCATATCCAATCATTATACTTATAAACACCAGTCACCATTCTATTAATTGACCATGATTTAGTTATTATTTAAGTATAACATTTGTCATAGTTTTATAATCAACACTACACATTATTATTATTTGTCCCCTTTCCACTGTAAAAATATAACTTCTGATTATTTTGTTATATTTATTGCTTGCCTTGTTTAGTGAGGTGCCTTAAAAAGCCTGGGTATATGGCCAGTTGTTAGAGGGCAGTAGCCCCCACCAGCAAGCCCTCACCCTGCTGCCCTAACTAGTTATTGTTGTGAGGCAGTTCTGGGGGGGGCTCCTCCCGGTAACTGAGCTCCTCACCAGATCTCGGAGGGTGCGCCCAGCCACCCTGCTTGTTCTGGACCTAAACATGTCCACTCCAGAACTGAACCTCCAGAGCCGCTTTGGACCGAGTGCGTAAAACTCCGCACAGCACTCGCTACAACAGCAGCGCCAACGTTTGATCGAGTTGCAATTTCTGTAACATCTGTCAGGAGCCTGTGCGCCGTCAGACGGTGACTTCGATTTGCAACAGTTTTCCTCTCATTCTGATCCGAGGGGAGAAGGAGAAGCTTCTGTGTCCCCTCCTCTGCCGCTAAACCTGTGGCTTTGTATCTGACACATACATTTAAATTTACGAGCTGATGTGCGGTGGCTCGCGCAAAGATAGATATGTCTTGCGTATACATTATCTTCGCTTTAACCAAAGCTTAAACCAGCACATTTGAGTCTGTACCGGCAGAGGAGGCGGGGCCAGAGCGCAGAGTCCAAACCAGAGTCTGAAGTTCAGAATGAGTGACAAAGCAGCAGAGTCCTAGCCTGGCTAACGCCAGACTGCTGTGTGCGCTCGAATCTTTTCGAACTTCACAACAGCCTGGGGACCATGGCCGACATTTTTCCATGGATTTGGGCACCAATCACAGAACGAGGAGGGACGGTAAGACGATGACGCGCTATTTGATATACGGAAGCTTTAGTTTGTTTAGGGTTAAAAAAAATAAAAAAAATTTACGGATCCAACATGACAGCAGCAGACGCGATGCCATCTTTCGATCAAGCTTAGAACGTGTTCTAAATAGTTTAGCTCAAAGGTTTACAGCAGGTACGTCATACGTCATCGGATACAATTATATGATTGGCTATGGCTACATGCAGACGCATGAGACATTCGTAGCGCCCAATAAACGGCTATGGACAATCGTAAACCACACCTCTCCTACGAGAAAATGAATTGGTGTCCCCAGACTAAACATCACTTGTGATTTTAGTCTGGTGTTAGCCAGGCTAGCAGAGCCCTGGTCCACTGGACAAAGCAAAACACTCAGCTTTATCCATTCACACTAACAGCCTGTTTTCAAAAATAAAAAAACTGGCATTTTCATTAAATTGTTTTGTATTTACATATTCTTAATGGCCTTAATCACCCAGACGAGCAAAATATATTGAATGTGGAAAACCTGCTAGAGTTCACTGTAATAATCGAGGAAATAAACATAATATTGCATGTGATCTCAATCGCGTCAAACTAGGGGGTACACGACTCGTCACCCAAAGCTTCAGGGGTACACGGCTCCAAAAAGTTTGGGAACCACTGCTCTAGATTGTTCCACAGATTTACACCTCTCCGGGTGATACAATGACTTTTTATAGTAGAATGAATACATTGTACTTTCGGATTATGAGTACCCCTTAAATCGTATCTTCCCTCTCTTTTATCAAACATTTGTTGTATATTGCTAGAGAGCTGGTTGTTTACTTCTTTGTATATGTGACCAGTCACTATAGAACCAGGGACACAAGTCAGTTCTGAGGCATTTTGAGATTTTCACAGATTGTTAAAGTGTAGTCTACAAGCTTTCCAACAATGTGTAACACATGGAAATCTGATCATATTGGAGACGTAGCTGCGATTTGAAGTTAACAATGCCAAAAAGGCCAAAGGGCTGATAAAGCTCTCCAAAGTTTTGGGCAGTTCTCACCTCTCTCTGCTGTTGAGAATACAATAGGGCTCATTTACATCTCATTTACATAAGCCACACCCCCGTAAAGCTCCCCACTGTCATGTCATGTTATGTGTATGTTGTTGCTATGTGTATGTTGGGCCATAGTGATGTAGATAATGGACATAGTGTAATCAGCTGTACAGACAATTCTTAAGAAATAGATCATCTAAAATGAAATGAAATATAAGAGATACAAAAACAAATTGGTAACTACAGTGCCTCTCGAAAGTACTAATACACCTTGAACTTTTGCACATTTTCTCATGTTTACAAGTAACCATAAACAGAAGATTTTATTTTGAATTTTTACTGAAAGTTCACACACAAGTAACAGACAACTGTGAAGTGAAAGCAAAATGATACATGATTCTGTTATTTTTCAAAAATAGAAAAGTGAAAAGTGGGGCGTGCATAAGTATTCATACAGCATTTTCTGAGTGCATTAAATTGCCTTTATAACATTCCTAATGACTGCAGAATGTTCACACCTTGCCCTAACGTTTAAATAGAGGCCACCTGTGTGTAATCTACTCTCAGTATAATTCCAGCTGTTCTGTGAGGCCTCAGAGCTATGGTCAGAGTGTATTGGTCACTAAAAACATCATGAAGGCCAAGGAGCACACCAGAGAGGTCAAGGATAAAGCTGTGGAGATGTTTAAAAGCAGCGTTAAGTTATACAAAGATTTCCCAAGATTTGAACATCTCACGGAGCACTGTTCAATCCATGGAGCCAAATACAGGGACATTTTGGAGCCTTTTTTGCGTGGCATTTGTTTGCTAAAGCATGAGTCAACAACCCAAATCAAAGCAGCTCTGCCTCTCCTCCTCGGCGGTGTTTACCCAGTATGTAAATACACACAAAGTCACGCCACTACAGCACGCTCTGAAACCAACCTCAAACTAGTCGGTTTGAACCTAAAAGTTACGCTTTTAAATATACCAATACTGCTAGCTTAAACATGGAGAGGCTACTTCCTGACAATTCATACGTAGTAAATAATTGATTAAAAACAGGATTAAAAGGTAGTTAAAAACCGGTAAAAAGGTTTTTCTTTCTAAGTGATTGAATATTGTAAAATTGTTCAACCCCAGACTGAATATTTATAGAAGAAGTCCTGCCAGTATGTGATATGAGTGAAACAAAGGCAGCAAGCTCCGTTGTAATATTATTTGTAATTGTTTTACAGCTTGTGCCATCGAAATAAATGTCATTTCATCCTTGTTTACGTCTTCTTCTCTTTCAAGAAGCTGTTAGATTTGGGTAATGCCAAACGGGAGAAAATGTGTTTGGTTCAGGTGGGGGTTAAGAGAATAAGTAAATGTTTATACATTGAAAACAACACACTGGTCAGTGATACTCAAGTGTATCTTTACGTATATGCACACAGTTGTTTGGTGTCAGGTGAGGACAAGTTTGTGATCGTTACAGGAAAGGCTCCAAAAGAGCAGATTTGCATCACCATCTTATATCCCAGCTTTACATAGGATTATGGAGCGGAAGTCAAGGCCAGTGTCGCGCACGATCTGGGAAAGACAGTGTTTTGTGGATAACTCAGTAATTCATAATGTAATGTGAAATTGTATGAACACGAGATGCTGCTAGTACCACCGTTATTATTACCCCCATTGGGGATTGTCTGTAGCTGGACACATGATCTGAATTCTCTTAAATTTTGCTTTGGGAAATACTTTGCATAGAGAAATACTGCTGTTTAGAGGCAGTGTAAATCTATACCACTCATCAGAAGACTGAGGACAAGCTGCAGACATCAGCAGACTTTAGGTATTGTAATGTTTTAGCAGGTCTACGTGCTGAAAATGGGCCGTGCTCTCCTTCTCCTGCTTTTTCTGGGTAAGATATTTTGATATTTGTGGTGTAACATATTATTAATCATACAAGTGCATTCAATTAGATCGACTGATTCAGTGTGTTAGGGACCAAGCAGTGTGGCCATGAGACAAAGGCATTAACCTCCTGGCCTTATTGGCCACAAATATAAGTTGATAAAAGAGGTAGAATTAAAGCTGGATCATTTATTTATGTATTTATTTATGTGTGGCTTAGAAAGAAGGGGTCGACTGAGGCGTGGTGCGCTGCAGCTGACTGCAACGAGCGCATGTTGCATCTTCCCCTTTCTCTGCTCATCTTTACATTAACATCGCACATTTTCAAGCTATCACGGGACATACGACTTTATTCCACTGAGAGTTCAACATTAGAAACACAAGATTGGCCCTTTAGGCTTAAACCTTTTAAATCTACAGCGTGTTTAAAAATATGATACCTAGCCCAGCGTTGTCACATGGGTCACAGCACTTTCAGAAAAGAATAAAGTCTTTGGAGCCAGGCTTTAAAGCAGTGTTTGGGAGGAGTCTGATGGTGTTTTAAATCTCCAGAGCACGTCTCCAGCCTGAACTACCCTCTCCGAGAATACTACTACATTGAATCGGTAAGCCATGGTACGAAGCTCGAGAATACTGCAGAGAAAACTACGACGACATGGCCATCTTCGACAACACGGAGGACTTTCAGCTCCTGTCCAAACCCGCAGGCTTCAGCAGCGTCTACGCCTGGATCGGCCTGCAGGATGAACCCGCGCACTGGAGACCAAACATGGGAAACAGCACCAACTCCTGGGTTTGGTCGGCCACGGGGAAACGAGTCGAACGGGATACCAGAACTTCCACACTCCGAGTAACCCAGATAACTACGGTGCAGGAGAACTGTGTGTCGTAATGAATACTGAGGAACATGGAATGATATTAGCTGCACTGATCAGTTCACCTTTGTCTGCTTCTCTGGTGAGTAAAAGTAGCTTGATATTAAAAGATATTAGACAATCATGACAATCCCAGACAACATACGTAGATTATTGTCCCCATAGGACTGTTTGTTCTCTGCATTGACCCATCCTTTAATGTTGCCGAGGTTAACCTGCCAGGTGCAATGGGCGACTACAGTGCCTGTGCGCCCGTGACTCATTTAGTTTAGTTTATTTATTTAAAAGGGACCATGTACAATTATAACATAAATGTTGCCATTTGATGCATTGTACCAGAGTTAGCCTGAGGCTAATTTACATCTGCAGTCCTGGCAGGGAACGGACAACCCATAACAGAAAAAAGACAAGATTCACAAGACAAGGGGTTACCCAGAAGACAAACCACATACAACATTACAGATTCATAAAAAACCCTTCGTCCTCCCATACAACCAGACAAGTATGAGGACCGTGGCTGCCAAAACAATAAATAAATATATAAATAATATATAATAAATAAATAAATAAATAAAATAAAGATCAATTTGCAGAGAAATGCATGCATTTATTGTTATAAGTACATTTATTTATTTATATATTTATTTATTATTTATTTATTTATGTATTTATATATTTATTTCTGTATTTTTGTATTTATTTATTTTTTGTTTTTATGTATTATTTATTTATTTCTGTATTTATTTATTATTTCTGTATTTATTTCTGTATTTCTCTTAATGTATGCAAATCATGGGGTGGGTCTGGATGCCGCTGCTGTAAGGTGATTGGTTAATCTTTCTCCCTATGCTGGTAATCTTTGTCCAGCATAGACACTGCCAAACACGAGGTCTGCTTCAGTCTAGTCTATTGACAGTGGCACAGAGTGGGTCATCTTATGACCGGAGGATCGGCAGTTCGAATCCTGCAGGGGCACACTGTTGTTGTGTCCTTGGGCAAGACACTTCACCTGCCTTGCACCCAGTGTCTGCGTACACTGGTGTATGAATGAGCGTGTGGATCCTTGCTGGAAAGCACTTTGAGTGTAGAAAGGTGTCAGTGGTGCAGTGGGTAGAGCTGGTCGTCTCATGATCGGAAGGTCAGTGCTTTGAATCTCGCTTCCAGCATAAACATAGCCAAACATGAACTCCGCTTTAATCTAGCGCTTTTGCACCTACATTAGGCACTCAAAGCGTTTTCCAGCAAGGATTCACTCAGCCATTCACATGCTCATTCATACACCAATGTACGCAGACACTGGGGGCAAGGCAGGTGAAGTGTCTTGCCCAAGGACACAACGACAGTGTGCCCCTGCAGGATTCGAACTGCCGATCCTCCTGTCACAGGATGACCCGCTCTACTATCTGTGCCACTGTCAATAGACTGAAGCAGAGCTCGTGTTAAGCAGTGTCTATGCTGGACAAGGCATGTGTGCATGGAGAAAGATTAACCAATCACCTTACAGCAGCAGCACCCAGACCCACCCCATGATTTGCATACATTAAGAGAAATACAGAAATAAATACAGAAATAAATAAATAAAAACAAAAATAAATAAATGAAAAAATAAATAAATAAATAATACAGAAAAAATAAAATAAATAAATACAAAATAAATACAGAACTAAATATATAATAAATATATATAAATGAAAACATATAAATAAATTAAATAAATGCATTTATTTCTTTGCAAATTTGATCTTTATTTATTTTATTTATTTATTTATATATTTATTAATTGTTTTGGCAGCCACGGTCCTCCATAGCCAAGACACATCAACAACACAAATACAGACAAACAACAGAGTGTAAAACCAAAGAGGGCTGGCATGGCTAGTGTGTGCAATGCTGGCTACTTTTTAGATGCTTTTCGAGTTCAGTTTTAAAGCCCTTGATGGTCGTGCATGTCTTTATATGTCAGGTAGACTCATCTCCAGATTATGAGTTTGCATCTAGCTGGAGGTTAATGGGGAAACCAGAGCCCTTGGGCAGCAGTTAGTTGGTGCTATCCTTTCTGTGTGGAGTTTGCCTCTTCTCACCGTGTCTGTGTGGCTTCCTCTTTAGCTAAAAACATCAAACCATCACTCAAAAAGACTGAGGCGAGAGTGCGAGAGAAGATAGAAAGCATATAACACTAATTACTGGGATTGTTGAACACGTGTAAACACACTCACTTTCCTTTGTTTCAGACAATGGATCAGAAGTCTCCTACACGTACGTCTCCAGCACCAAGTCATGGTCTGATGCTGTCGCGTACTGTCGGGCACATTACACAGACCTGGCGATGATCGAGGACAAAGCTACAAACACCAAAGTCTCTAACGCAAGACCCGCCGGAAACATGAGTTGGATTGGACTGAGCAGGAAGCCCTGGCACTGGTCGATGGGTCCCCACTCACCTTTAACAGCTGGCAGGGAGGAGCACCAGCCAACTCTGGCACCCAGTTCTGTGTGACAGAGGACAACGATCACAAGTGGAAGGCAGCTGAATGTAGCAACGCAAAACCCTTCATCTGCCACAAAGGTAAACGGTGACGTTTATGATCCAACTTTAAGACGCTCTTTTCAGCCTTTCCATTTGAGATCTTTTATTGGGTTTGTTTTTACACAGTTACATGAGTGAGGGAACAAAATGGGGCTTAGTCGACTTACAGTCAGGGACAAAGATGGTGAATAATGATCCTGCAGATAAACATCTTATCGTTCCCTGATCAGCGGCCATGCAAACGAGAGTCCACTTCAATCCACGACTATTGAAGAGAGAATGAAGCTTTATTTAAAGATTTAAAACAAAGACATTACTTTTCTGCACCATTATATCATCACAGAAAGACATTTAAAACAGAAGTCTTACTAACATGGGCATCAAAATGCAATCTCGTGCCACCGACTTAATCACCACAGTTTATTCTTTACTTTTATTAATTTGCTGTTATACATTTTTCTGTTTTTAAACAGTGAACACGCTGGTCAACAAAGTCAAAGTGAACTTTCTCAGCAGTGCAAACCTGGCTGATCCTGACGTCCAAACCCAGATCCTGCAGCAGGTAAACTCCTCCTACCCTTCAAAATAAAAGTATTTTTCTGTGACAGACTGATTATCATTCCTGTCTTATTTTGTAGCTGGAGGCAGAGCTCAGAGCTCGCGGGTTCGTCACCAAACTGAGGTTTAGCATCAAACCCCAGAAGCCGAAATAAGGAATCAGCAAATCATCATCAAACAGGCTTCTCATCGAGGGAGACTTTTACTTTTGTATATCGTGCTGCAATGATTAGTTTATAAATAGACACGTTTTGTTGCTTAGTTACTGCAGGTAGAGCCATAACTATTGGTATACAGTGTGTGTGAATTATTAATGTAAAGAAAAAATTACCCACGGTTTTCCAGAGTTTTCCATGATTCAAGAAACGGTGCAGAGCGTCAGTCCCAGGACAAAATGGCGTCACCTAAAACTCATTGTTTAAACTCACAGACTCCGGCTTGTAAATCTATTTGTGCTCTACTTTTATTCAAATGCTTATTACACATAATATAACAAATTAAAATGTTTATGTTTTTTTTTTTCGAAACTTGAATGAATTTTGCAACACCTACTGTTCACCATAAATCACTTTTATTTACACTTAGACTAAATCAGATTAGGAAGAGATAAAGCCGTGTTTATTATTGAGATTTTGACTGGACATCAACAAAAGGGAATCATTTAGTGTAATTATACAACTTAGGTGCACATTTATCACATGTTTTAATGTTATACAATTTAGTGTGAAATGCAGTTAATACTATACATTTAATGTAAGGTTTTATGGATTCAAAACAATCCACTGGTCAAAGATATTTAAGTGTCCATTTACTTTACATCACGCGGGGTCAGGTTTGTGATCATTGCAGAAAATTGCTCCAAATGAGCAGATTTGCATTAACATCTTTATACCCATTTGGTCAAAGGGATTATAGGAAGAAAGTCAAAGCCATTGTTCGCCTTGACCTCCACAAAATTAATTAAAAGTTGTATTTAACCATTTAAAATCAGAACAAGTCTAGAGGGAAGCTGCTGTTGAAGGCTTTTGGTGTGTTTTTAACACATATTGTGATAAGATTTGTAATTGTACCACCAGTGGAACATGTACCAGTTTCAAACCAGTGTTCAACACTAATAAAATCTATTGTGTGAGTATAGATGACTTACTAAGGTGTGTGCTTATCCAGGCCTGTATCTGGTCTAAATCCCTTCATTTGTTTAAGTTTCCAATGTTCTTGAACAGCCAGAACCATAGCCAGGACAGGAGACACGTGGCTGTCATTATACACCTGACACCAGAGATGTACTCAAGTCCCGGACATGTGACTTGTTTTGCAAATAATTTCCAGGACTCATGACTCGATCATCAAACTGAGGATTCGGACTTGACTGTTATAGCTCTCAAATCCATTGTCTGACCCGTCACCTAGGACCTGTTTGCCATGGAAGACCCTACCAGGGCACGAAGCCCCCGACAACATAGCCCCCAGGATCATTCGGGCGCTCAAACCCTCCACCACGTTAAGGTTGCGGTTCGAGGAGGGGTAAGATAATGTATTAATTATTAGTAAATAAGCCAGCATCATCAGGTCTTAAGGACACTATATATTTGGTGCATTTTAAAGATATTTTACAGCTAGTGAAAATGATTCTCCACTATTTTGTCGTGGAATGAATTGGAATGTTTAAAAAAATGATACAAGTAGTGATGCGCGGGTTGACCCGACACCCGCGGTCAACCCGCGGACCCGCGGATTCGGTCGGTTCGGGTACCTCAAAAATATGGCAAACTTCGGGTGCGGGTGGGTCGGGTTAGTACAAAGTGCACTTTTTTTTCTGTTTTTTTTTTGTCCTTACATTGTTGGCTTACAACATACAGTGCATTCTTATCCATAAATGCCACATAGTCGGCTGTGTTTTGTTGAATGTTTAGTTTTATGGGGTACACGTATCATTAGCATGTTTGTTTATATATCTGTCACCTGGCCTATCGCTTCTGTATGACACTCTCACCGCTACAAATGCGGCGGCACAACAGCAGTGCCCAAGCACATATGCGACACGCACATGTGGTGAAAATAATGCATCAGCACGAGCAAGGTAAAACTAAAATAACAAGACACAGCATCTTACCAACCTGAGGAGAGCAACTTCTTGTAGCGTCAGGTTAAGGCTGCTCCACGTTAGTCCAAACTCCATTTAGTTTGACAGAAAGAGTTGTCCATGACGTGGTAGAAGTAATGCCTCTCCTCGTTTCCTGATAAGTCCATAAGCGATTTCAAAGATTTCTCAGGAGCGCAGTAGCAAAACAAAGCATCAAGTGCTAATTCTCCGCTGTAAACTCGCGGTCACGTGACGCGCTCCCGTTTGAGTGACAGCAGCTGCAGCCTGACTCATGCCGCTGTTTTTTAATGTGTGCGGGTTCGGGGCGGGGCGGGTTTGCAAACTGAGACACTTTTCTGCGGATCGGGCGGTTCGGGTTTGATTTACAGCGGGTCGGGTTGGTGCGGGTCAGAAAAAAAGCTGACCCGCGCATCTCTAGATACAAGTCTAGCATTAACATCTAAAAAAAATAGGAAGACACAGATCAAGAGTACAGGACATTTGAAAAATTCAAAAAATGTTACAAAACTTTTTTGTTTCACTCAGCACTTTGATCATGGGGCCTAATTTTAGCCTGTTGTCCAGGAGAGAGAGCAAATGAGAATCAAAAATAAGACATTTCATATTATTGTTCCAATACAGGTGTAAACAATTTGCAGTCCCACCGTGTTTACCTTTTACAATTTTGTTGGTTTAAGGGAACCTTTATGTCCCTTAAAGTTAGCGTTAAAAGCTTCTCTATATACCAAATCTTAATTTGTCATAATACAATTTTGTGTAGCAGTTTACGGGTGATTAGGCGGTAATCAGAGATGATTTGTGGTGGGTCCAGTTCAATCGTCAGCAACCATTGTGACAATCTTATAGTTCAGATGTGTTTCACCTGTCTGCACCAACATGCCAAGAGTCTGTCTGTTCACTGGTAACACGAATTCTGTCATGGCTGTACACCCACCGCCAGGAGCGTTGTTTGCAACCGCCTCGTTCTCGAACGTTGCTGGTCCAATTTTGGTTCTGGATCTCGTCTGAAAACACCTTAACCACAATTATCATCAAAACCACCACAACCATAAGTCGCTCCACATTTAGGTAAACGTTTTAGATTTTTCTTTATTAAATTTTGTTGCTTACTTCTTTAAGCTGCAGCTTTAAAAGTTGCACTTACATTTCTTTAATTTTTAATTCAGCTTGCTCTCACTTCGGGTCAATAGGGGACTTTTGAATCCCCGTAATGCTTTGCGGCAAAAGCAGGTTCCGGTTCTGGCGCGTCAATGAAAAGCAGCGTAAACAAAGCTAGAGAGGACGGTATTTCCATAAAACTACAACGTTTTTGTGCGTGTAAGAAAAGAAAAGTAGTCCGTGCGGTTAATAAATGTTGTGACAATCATACCGGATGGAAACTAGTCCAAGATTGTGTATCTATTGATGAATATTAACTGATGTAAACATTGCAAACATGCAAACAACAATTTGCGAGTCATCGTTTTTATTTTCAGATTACATCCTATACGCTAAATCATGGCAAAGAAACTAATAGGCAAAAAAAAATCTAAAATATTTGTAAAAATAATAATAATAATAATATAAAGACATTCAAACAAATGTACTCTTTCATCATTTTGTTACTAGATTCCATTGTTTTCAATCATTATTGTAATTAAAAGCCTTTTTTCACGTTACAACACTTTAATGAGATTGTTTTGTTGTTGCTTACAATGGGTATTTGGAAATTAGTTAAATAGGCACAATATTTAACAATCTGTTCCACATTATCCTTCTGCTTATCGTGATCCTTCTGTCTATAATGTGAACAACAACATGAACCGCCACAATGCTTGAATTTTTTGCCTAAAGCGTAAGAGACCCATGTTTCGCTGTCTATTTTAACACCGGAACCTGCTTAGCCGGAAGTGCGCAGACGAGGTGCGCAACGATTGTGAGCTGCCCTATGGCGTACACCATATTATGTACCATAAATGTATTCATTAATTTATTAAATCTGTTTATTTGGTCTCCTAAAAATAATAATTCAAAATGTTGCATATTGCTTCTTCATAACTTTAGTAATGCATCCAAGATGGTGCATAATGCTGGGTTTACACATAACGACGACAAGTCACGAATGCCACGAATCCACATTCGTGGTCGAGGATCACGAATGTGATGATTCGGGGTAGAGCTTTCACGCACCGCCACAAACTGTTGCGACCTGTTACTACGCGTTACGATTAATGGCACAAATTATTACGCACGGTCACGAACATGCATCCCGCACTGCTGCGGGACGTGGCGCGCTCCTACGCCCTGCTGCGCGCTGTTGCGGTCTGTTGCGGGTCATTGGGAATTGTCGAGTTCTGTCAGAAATCTGTCAAGAATCAGACGAATGTGGACAAACCGCCTGCCGTACACACCGGGTTGGAGGCGGAGCAGAGGCGTGTTGCTCCGCCGTGCTCTCACCTGACTCATTGGGCTCTTGCCAAATCGGGTTACACAAAAGCAAAGACCAGCTGAGCGTCGGGCCTGTCCATATACTGTAGAATAGCAAACGTTTTTCATAGTCTATGGGGCTGTCACAACAGTTCAACCCTAAACTATCCTGTCACTGTGTGACACGAGCAAATGCTGAATCTATCAAAACAAACAATAGCAATAAACACACGCGCTTATGTCAAATGAGTCTGTGCAACAGCGGCACATTCAGCCAGACTTTACTCCACATTAAGCATAAAACACTACACTCACTGCGCACTCGATCTTCTGGGGATCTGTCGTAGAACTCTTCACCTCTTTATCCATGATTCTCACTCGTCTGGTTGATCATTAGCTCCATTTGGCAAAACTTCTTTTGCATAATCCAGAACAACAGGCCTGTCTCCACCTGCTGCGCCCATCGCCGCTTGTTTTACATGTCAGAAGTTGTAAATAAGTCTTAACACTTATCCATGTTATAGCTGCTGTAACCACGCGTTGTTGTTTGGGTCAGTGCGTATGGCAGCGTGGGAGATGCATTCAGGGACAGTAAGAAGTGCTGGAAAGGCGCACTTCTTACTGTTTTTTTGTTTTTTACACAACGCGCGGAAAATCGGGACAAATATATAACAGTCGGGTTCTCCAGCGGGGCGGCTATAGGGGTGGCAAGAACTGGCTCGCGAACATCAGGAGGAACGACCGCAGGAAGAAAAGCCGGAGGAACAACTTCAGCACCTGAGGAGCGGCAGCAGCAGGTGCTGTCCGGGTCTGGAGCGCGGACTGGCCGACTTTGTGTGACCTTTCTTTGGCATAGTGCAGGTACGAACATTAACTTTTCGGCGTAGCGTGTGTTTCTATGAATTTTGAGCGTGAAAACAGTGATTCTGCACTACGAATGCTTTACGAATGCTCTCACGCTGAATTACGAAGCGCCACTACGCATCACGAAAGGACGCGCTCCGTTGCGAACTCCACGAACAGAGGGTGAATCGTGACATTCGTGGAAGATTTTTTGACAGCCAAAAACTTTCTCCACGAACATCACGAATGTCACGAACTGATGCGTTCTGTTAAGAATCCCATTGAGATGCGTTAAGTCATGTCACGAACGTCACGAATGACGGAAAAATGCCATTCGTAACGCATCGTGCTTATGTGTAAACCCAGCATAAACAAACATAAACTTTAAATGGATAACGGTCTGTACTCCAAATCAATGCATCCAAAGTTAAAACCTATAAACACTTTTGTTCTCATTCCATGTCACCACAGTGGAGAGAGAGATTCTATTTTTTTTAGAAACCTCTCTTTCGGGGGCCTAAAATGTTCTATTCACCACAGACACACACAAAATAAATAGCATTTATCACACATTAGTTAATTTTTGATATTTCAAAATAGCAATTTTATGCTATTGACATAGCACTGCCTTCAGCAGAAATGTCTAAAAAATAATAACTTTGTTATTATACATTCAGGATTTTTTTTCTTTTGTTTAATATTTATCTTATTTCCTTCTTTGCTCCATCTACACTAATGCATTGCAGACAGAGCAAATACAGCCTTTTTTTTTTTAAATATCATACCCGTATAACATCTCTAAACTTTAACATGCACAGATTTCTTCTGAGCAAGGAACTCCCTTATTTTATAATTTTCTGTCACTTGCAACCACCTTCATTTTTATTTTTCACTTACACACGCACCTTATTAAATCGCAAACCACATTCAATGCCATTTCAGCGTCCATCAAACACTTTTCAATACTTTCCAAATCTCTCTCTTGCCTCCACGCCACTCACAATCCGCTTTCCGTTACACAATTTCATTCAACCTCGTTTGTTCACACAAACTCCACACTCTTCACACACACTCGTCGCTCCACAATAAACACATATGACAACGACACAAGACACCAAGACACCAGAATTTCACATAATCCATCACCACATGTACAAATATCTAACTGGCCATACAAGAGCTCATTTGCATTTGGCCAGTAGAATATTCACAATATCATAAATAATAACATAACCTGGCCAGTACTTTATCTCTTATTCTCTCATTTTCTTTTTATTATTCTCTCTATTTTTTGTCTTTGTTATTTCACCGGTTTTTGAGGTCCGCAACGTCCACAAACGGATACCGGATAAACGTCACTACGCTTCGCCCCGTCGAGCTCGGCACCCGTCTAAGGCGCGGAAAAATTTAGGTCCGTTCTTCTTGACGCGACCAAGGCTAAACGCGTCCACCTTTATTCTCTCTATTTTTTGTCTTTATTATTTTATTCTCTAAGAGTCATAGAGTTCGGAATTCCACCGTTACCATGGGATGCGCCATCTCTGCAGCTTGTAGCATACATCTCCATTGGCTAACACACTCCCGAACTCCATTAGCGACTCGGTGCGATCACGTCCACCTCTCTATTTTTGGATTTAATCATTTTATAAATTTTTATATATATTTTTTTATATTACCAACAATCTAGGGCTGAGCAATGTGACATCAGACCGTCGTACGATCTCCAGAGCCATCTGCTCCGATTAATCTTTTACACAATAAAAGACACAGTATGTTAACACTTTATTACTCTTATTGTGAGATTTTTATTTTGTATAGTCTAGTTCAAACTAAGTCCTATGTCTATTTTTGCTTTGTTTATTATGGCAAAGTTTTTAAATTATTTTAGTTCATAATCAAATCGAAATTGGGAGTTTATAATTCAAAATCATGATATTCTATTTTGTCACATCGCTCATCCCTACAACAAACAAACACAACAAGACGATAAAAACAAGACAAAACAAGACAAAAACAAGACAATGCTCACCCTCTGATCCTCCCCGCTGGCCACCAAGAGGACTTTACAATTATATTTTAGTTGCTTTAACAAGATTATACGTGTTCAGACAAAAAAATGCTCCAAAAGCCTCAGATATAGGTTGAAAATACATTAATAAGAAATAAGAAAAAATTATGTTGTTGCAATTTTAGGCTATTATTTAATTTTTCCATGGGTGTTTGGATTTTCCTTATATTTATGTTTAATATTTAACAGTGAGTTCCACAGTTTATGAATCTGTTATACTCAAAACAAAAGGAGCCAAAATCAAAAAGCGGACTGGATCCGTAAAAAACGCGGACTCGGACTGGATTACCCAGACGGTCTATGGTGGTAACTCAAAAAAATAAAAATAAAATGGATTTGCGGAACGGATTTGGTTTAGCGGCCGTATATAGTTACTACAACAATGGCGGCCATAATGGTACTACAAATATGGCGGCCGTGTGTTTTTACTGTGTAAATAAACCGATCAATACAACAGCAACAAAGAAAAACAAACAGTGCTTCTTTAATTCTCCACACCCAATATCAAAAGCGATGACAAAACAATGTACAGTGGCTAAATCTCCGTTGAGAATGTGTTTTAATGTCCTGCTACCTGTTAACGCCTAAGAGCTTAAAGCTAAAGCTAATGTTAGCCCTTTGTTCTCAAGCTAGCTTAGCAGCCCAGCAGAAAACAGATAGCATTGGCACCATGCTCAAACAATCGTCAAATAAAGCCTTTAACTACACAAAGCAGCCATCACCATGGTCACACACGAAGCTGTGCCCAACACATGTGCTTAACGCCCGGTTTTTAAATGCTTTTTATCAACTATGAGATGTTAGCATCGCCAAGCTAACGCGGCTAACAGCTAACCACAGGCCTGACTAAGCCTGCACAACATTTGAACAGGAAATAGACTTAAATACTAGGAAATATTCTACACAGACAATGAGAAGCTAACAATTCATGGGACATGTAAATAATAAAATGGTAGAGTAGTTATTTTAAACAGCAGGTATTTTTCAAAACAGAGATTCAAGCATGTGTGCACTGTGGCCTGTTTTTCTGAGGCGCGGCTAAAGTGATGTAACTTCGATAAAAAACAACTATACAGGTCTTTAGGCACATTTTTTGACGCTGCAAGGCGTACAGGCTGAACACGTTACTAAATTAGTTAAGTTGCATTTTATTAAGTTTCGTTTTTTATTTTATTTCTTATTTTAAATTGAGCATGGTCTCAAAATCTCAAACACCATAAAACAGACGTACAAGCGTTCTTTTTTCTTTTTTATCATAGCCAATATGAACAAATTAAGGTATTTTCTTACCTTGTACGTGTGTTTCTGGCAAGCGACCACATGTTTCTTTGTTCGACAAAAACTCGGAGCCATCTCCTTTCAGTTCCACCCAAATATCACATTCAGGAGTCACCAATTAAAGAAGTGTTCAAAAATAAGGATGAAAAAGAACACGGATGCTCGTTCTATTAAAATCAAAATCATTGTTTTATTCCCTGAATTTACAATCTAAAACAAAGGCTATGGTAAAAGCTACATGTTGCTCTTGGTGGTCAGCGAGACGGCCAGTGGATAAGAGGGGGCGCGGCTCGGTAGCTTCACAGTTTATAGCATTGAATTATATAGAGTTTATAGACACAGGAGGTAGGCGGCTACTTGTTGAAGAACCAATCAATGTCCTTGGAATGCCTCAGCGCGATCTGACTCCTAACACACTGCCCCCCAGTGGACTCCAAGAGTAAGGACAACAATTCAATTCAAATCACCCCAACAGCACAGATTACAATCAACACAGTTTCATATAATCATTAAAGCCTATTATAACAAAACAGATATAGAAATAGCCAACACTATCGAAAACAGTAATGCATCATGTTTAATCATTTAACAATAGACTGGATGTAAACTATACGATCTGAATGTGTAGGTCGTCTTGTTTTTAAACACAATGGTAGTTGGCAGCTAAGTTGAGCAAAGTGCCAAAATTAAACAAACAACATACCGGAAACATCCCGACCGTCACAAACATACGGCGAACGCGTCTGCTGTTTCGTATATTTCCTCTCCGTTGATTATCAAGATAAATCAACATGGCACATACAACAGGCAGGAGCTCCGTATTTCTTGTTATTGTAGTTTATGTGTATAAACTGTATATTACCGCTGTCTACTAGACTGGTGTGAAATCAGACACGTCAATGTTGTGCGTGACGTAAGGAACACGTTCTCTGCGCCAATTTGCATACTAGTGTTGTCCCATTCCTTAGGGGAGAATCTTCACTTGCACTTCCCTCACTGAGGGGACTCTAATGTGGAGGGAACTCGTAGCGAGTGTTCTCAGAGCAAGTGAGAGAAATGGGACTCGGGATTTGATTCAGAAACTCTGTAAAGCTAGAGATGGGTTTCACACTGATTGTAAAATGATGTTTCCATAGAATAAAGAATTCAAATGAAATAGTCTAACTTTCAGGGCCGGCCATAGGAATAGACCACCCAGGCGGGCGCCTAGGGAGCCATCTGCTGGAGTGGGCGCCAAATTGAATTTTTAACCCAATACTCCCGCCATCTACAACATCGCAGATTTTCGGACATAACTTTGGAACAGAAATTGATAGACTTGCGGTCTTTTGTGTTGGAAACTACAGATTTCAAGCTTTCAAATGAGCCTCCTGTGGTCCTTCTTCGTCCCCGGGGGGCCATGTTACATCACAATGAAAATTCGGAAATGTAATCAGACGTGGAGGTTCCTCCTCCAAAAGAACTGTTGTGCGTCAAAGCGGTGCCCGTCGTCCCGCCCAAACCGCAGCACTGCAAGCTAACGGCGCTAACGCTACGGCAGCAGCAGCAAAGGGAACGGGCCAGAGAAGACAGGCTCAGCTACGGGGCGGAGGGAGACGAGCAGGTGAACGTGGCGTCCCGGGCGGCAGAGAAATGCAGGGATGGGAGGAGGGTGCCAGGCCTGGCCCCCGAGCATGTGCTTCGACGAGGCTGTGGCGATCGCGACCCTGAGGAGGGGCAGAGCCAGGGACAGCGAGAGAGACTGGATGAAAGATATGGAGTAATAGGCGACCAAATGTTGATAGTAAGGTCGATATGTGGACGAAACGTGGACTGGAGAAATGAGCAGGAGCACACGGGAACAAGATTAGATTAGGCCTATAGATAACCAGCCAGCAAATAATATTTAGATTAATCAAAATGACAGAGAAATTTACCTGAAAATGGATTTTGAACAGTTTGCGTTTATTTGATGATCTAAGAGAATTTAACATTACATTTGTTTTATATTATACAGTATTATTTCTAGTCATTGTACATGAGAGACCTCTATTTACTTGTTTGCACATTATCCAGTTCTTCTTTGAGTGCACATCTCCCCCTCTATTTGTACCCCTGCGTGTTCTTAAGCCATGTTTCTAGTAATTAAATTCTACCTGATTTATGTCTAAAGAATATTAGATTAAAGGAACTATACCTGACTTTTTCAGTAATTTCATGACACATGTTTTGTCCTCCTTTAGTATATTGTAAACTCACACATTTGTGAGGTAAAAAAACACTGTGCATCTTATTATAAAGCATTTGTATCAATGTTACAAACTTGCAGGCTGGTTTTCAAGTATTCCTCTGAAAGTGACCCTGCAAGTTATGAAATGTGCAGATAAACTCGTCGCTGTGCAGAATACGGATGCTACAATATGTTAGAGAAGTTAGGAATGAGTTTGGATCACAACTAACATTTTAATTTAGTGGATTCCTCTTTCATTGTTTGTAATGATAATAATAAAAAGAATAAAAGCAAAATCAGGCATTGGGCCTTTATGGATCTCACAATGGAGAATTTCACTTGTTACAGCAGGTCTTGAGAACACACAGTCAGGTGCAAAAGGGAAAATTGCAATCAAAGAAGAAGAATGTGTTTGTGCAAACAAGTAAAGATAATAGAATGAAGGTATCTTACGTACAATGAGTAAATATCAACAACTCAAGTAGGAACAGAATAAATACCAAAGTTGGCAGTGCAAAGAAATAGATTATACAACCATATTTATACTTATTTAAACAAATTAAATGCATAAAGGACATTTTCTGTAATGGAAATGGCTACTACCAGGCATTAGGGTTGCAAAGGGGCGGAAAATTCCTGATAAATTTCAGAACATTTTCCAGAAACTTTCAAGGGAACATTAGCTTGGAAATGTTGGGAGTCAAAACGCTCAAATAAACAATTACAGTGCCTTGCTAAAGTACTAATACACCTTGAACTTTTGCACATTTTGTCATGTTTACAACCCTAAACATAAAGATTGTATTTAGAATTTCTTTTACTGAAAGTTCACACACAAGTAACAGACAACTGTGAAGTGAAAGCAAAATGATTCATGATTCTGTTATTTTTCAAAAAATAGAAAAGTGAAAAGTGGGGTGTGCATAAGTATTCAGACAGCATGACTTAATACTTTGTGGAACCCCATTTTCTGCAATAACAGCAGCAAGTCTTCTGGGGTATGACTCTACAAGGTTTGCACATCTAGAGACTGACATTTTAGCCCATTCCTCTTTACAAACAACTCAAGCTCTGTCAATTAGAAGGAGAGCGTTTGTAAACAGCAGTTTTCAGGTCTTTCCACAGATTTTCAATAGGATTTAGTTCAGGACTTTGACTGGGCCATTCTAACACATTAATATGTTTGTTTTTAAACCATTCCATTGTAGATTTAGCTTTGTGTTTAGGGTCATTGTCCTGCTGGAAGGTGAATCTCCGCCCCAGCCTCAATTCTCTTGCTAACTCCAGCAGGTTTTCCTCCATAATGTCCCTGTATTTGGCTCCATCCATCTTCCCAACTATTCTTACAATCTTCCAGTCCCCGCTGAGGAAAAGCAGCCCCATAGCATGATCTTTGTATAACTTAACGCTTCTTTAAACCTCTCCACAGCTTTATCCCTGACCTCTCTGGTGTGCTCCTTGGCCTTCATGATGTTGGTTAGTGACCAGTACACTCTGACCATAACTCTGAGGCCCTCACAGAACAGCTGGAATTATACTGAGAGTAGATTACACACAGGGGGCCTCTATTTAATGGTTAGGGCAAGGTGTGAACATTCTGCAGTCATTAGGAATGTTATAAAGGCATTTTAATGCACTCCGAAAATGCTGTATGAATACTTATGCACGCCCCACTTTTCACTTTTCTATTTTTTATAAAATAACAGAATCATGTCTTCTTTGATACAGAGTAATGTTATATGGGCTGTAATGGTGATGGTGAATAACAGTAATACCAACATGGTAATAAAATAGGTATAGGAAAAAAAAAAAAAATTCAATTGTTAAAACATACTGTGAATGTTGACTTAATATACTGCATTGTTGCATCTGTTAATATGTAACCAACTTAATTGTTAATCGTTTTGTAAGATAATAAGAACTAAAACAGTGTTATTGTAGCAACCACATTATTATTAAGTTTATGAACAGGGGTGGGAGTTAATAAGCTTGTCTTCTTCCCACTCCTTTTCGAGCTAGAGTGTTGATTATTATTTTCTCTTTTATTGTATTTTATTTTGGCTTTTTTGCCTGTGTTGTGTGTAGCTCGAAATAAAAATAAATCAATCAAATCAATCAAATGTATCATTTTACTTTCACTTCACAGTTGTCTGTTACTTGTGTGTGAACTTTCAGTAAAAAATTCAAAATAAAATCTTTATGTTTAGGGTTGTAAACATGACAAAATGTGCAAAAGTTCAAGGTGTATTAGTACTTTCGCAAGGCACTATATATTCCCGTGAATTCCCATAAATTCCCATGGAAAATTACTGGAATTTTGCAAGCCTACCAGGGACACACAGCTTACCAGAGTTTGAGGAACTGTTTTAAATGATAAGCCTCTAAAATGAGTCAAAATAATGCATTATGTTACTTACTTAAAGAAGTCATTTGAGTAGTCTAATTGCTCTAATCTAATTTGTTGCCCCAAACACACTATTTCAACCAGTATTTCCTTAACGTAGATACTTTTCATCATGTACCTCATGCTGAGTTGGTGTAGTTTTCTCCCTAAAGAGGTGCTGTCACAAACTGGGCACACACTTCTGAATTTCTTCACTCCACTCTTATCCTGAAGAGCCACAGCTGTAAGCAAATATACCGGACCCACATCCACTAGGGGGAGACCAAGGCTGAGCGCTTAGCCTCCTGGAACTGAAAATGGGTCAAGTTGCAGATGTTTACCACAGATAAACTGTCTTCTTGATATATTTTTTTCCTTACTGATCAGTAGAAAAGTGAAGATGACCTCATATGTCTTTAGACTTTCTTCACTTGATTGTCGTTTGTTACGAGGCGATGACCAGGATTTGGTTCAGAACCTCTGTAAAGCTAGACATGGGTTTCACACTGATTGTAAAATGATGTTTCCATTGAAATTAAGAATGAAACAAGTCTTGTTTTTGATCAAGTCCTAAAGATGGCGTCATTTGTGTTTATTATGATCATTTTCAAACAGTGCAGGCTGTATATTTGTTTATATGTATTTTTGTATTCATGTTTGCACAGGAAAAATACGAAACAATATAAAATAAAAAATGTCTCCTTTTTTTTAATGTGTCAAAACCAGTGAAATTACAGAAAAGTCCATCTCACATGCGAATCTTGAAGTGGCTCACGTCTTTGAAAATCACAATACGTGTTAAAGAAAAACGCCAAAAGCAAAGCTGTTTGCATATTACATTACACGAGCTTAACTCTAAAATGTAAAGACTTTAAAATGCTAAATACAACTCATTTTAATTTGAGATCGTGCGTGACACAGGCTTTGACGTTCTCTCCTTAATCCCATGTAAAGCTGGGATATACAATGGTGATGCAAATCTGCTCGTTTGACGATCGCAAACTTGTCCTCACCGGACACCAAACAAATGTGTGCATATACGTAAAGATACACTTGAGTATCATTGGCCAGTGTGTTGTTTTGAATACATAAACATTGACTTAAAGTAGTGAATAGACAGCACTAATTTACACTAAATTACACATGAAAAAAATAAAACACACGTTAATGTGAAACATTAATACAACATTAATACAATGAAAACCACACGATAATGTGATGTGTTAGCATCAATATTTTCATTTCAAGAGAAAATATTGTTTTGAAGATGTTTTGTTGTGAATCTGCATATCATTTGCATAATTTGACTAATCATACACTAATATAACAATTCACTCTCATTACATACCACAGGTTATGGCTCTACCTGATGGAAACAGACTTAGTACCAAAGTTGTCAATTTAAAACTAATTATTTTGCCAATACAAAGTAAAAGTCTCCCTCGATGAGAAGCCTGTTTCCTGATTCCTTATTTCAGCGTCTGGGGTTTGATTCTGAAGCTCAGTTTGGAGACGAACCCGCGAGCTCTGAGCTCTGCCTCCAGCTACAAAATAAGACAGGAATATTACTCATTCTGTCACAGACAAATACTTTTATTTTGAAGGGCAGGACTTTACCTGCTGCAGGATCTGGGTTTGGACGTCAGGATCAGCCAGGTTTGTGTTGCTGAGAAAGTTCACTGTGACTTTGATGAGCCGAGAGTTCACTTTAAAAACAGCGTACAACAACAAATGTATTAAAGGAGACTTTACTCTGTCCAAGAATTTGACCTGAAACTCACGGTTTTGTAGCTGATTAGTCAAACTATGACTGCACTGGACAGGTTAGACCACTAATGCCACCAAAACATAAGCAGGACTTGTGCCTGGAGCCCTGAATAACTGTCCCTGTGCAACCATACTGTACATAAGGGCCATGAGCAAGTCCAAGTTTTATTGTAAAGTATGGAACTCATCCTATGTCACTAATGGTAAGTTAGCTGTAGCAGCCCTTGTGGAAATTATAAATCTTTTATATGTACGTCTATCTAAAATGGTGTAAAAAACAAAAAAGCAAAATTCGATCTGTCTCTTTTCACAAATGGAATCCGTTGGCAGGAGCGGCTCAAAATTGGATCATAAACGTCACCGTTTACCTTCATGGCAGATGAAGGGGTTTATGTTGCTACATTCAGCTGCCTTCCACTTGTGATCGTTGTCCTCTGCCACACAGAACTGGGTGCCAGTGTTGGCTGGTGCTCCTCCCTGCCAGCTGTTAAAGGTGAGTGGCGACCCATCGACCCAGTGCCAGGGCTTCCTGCTCAGTCCAATCCATGTGTTTTTCCCGGCGGGTCTTGCACCAAAGTCTTTAGACTTTGGTGTTTGAAGCTTCGTCCTCGATCATCGCCAGGTCTGTGTGGTTTGCCCGACAGTACGCGACAGCCTCAGACCATGACTTAGCGCTGGAGACGTACGTGTAGGAGACTTCTGATCCATTGTCTTAAAGGAAAGTGAGTGTGTTTACACGTGTTCATCGCAATCATGGTGTGGGGCTGTTTTGTCGCCTCAGGGCCTGGACAACGTGATATCATCAATGGAAAAATGAGTTCACAAGTTTAACTAGATATTCTGAAAGGAATAGGCCACCGTTTTTACATACTGAGATATGTTCTTACCTTAGCTTAGACGAGTTCATTTGTACCCGTCTTGTCTTCACGCGTGGCCTCAGTCACGTAAACACAGCACAGACGGCGTTAGCATTTAGCCTCTCTCTTCTCCTCTATAGCTCCAAACGAGGTGAAGATAGAAGCAACCAAACTCTTCCACGTTTTCCAAATTTAAATATGCTTACATGAAGTATTACACGATCAAAGTGTAGTTACACAAAATTAAACAATGTGGATTTTCTAAGCGGATAAAAAGGGGAACTATATTGTAAGGCGTAATAATACCAGGAGTAGTTCGACATCCGCGCAGTGATATCTTCACTTTACTGTGCGGACGCCGACGTTTTCAGTTTCCCCACCTAAGTTTTAAACTATAGGCTCTTCAGAATGATGTGTTGCAGGTTCCAGAATGTGATGATGTCACAGGACTCAGTGGTGGGAGGAGCCAGTTTTTCCTATTAACAGCATTACACTTTCAGAAGTCGTAGCTAAAAAGATAATGTATGAATTACAAAAATTATCATTAATATCAGTCACTGGGTCCATCATCTCTCTGTACAAGACCAAAAAATTCCTCAAAACAAAATTATTTACCCTCTATATAATATTATAGGCCTTTAGAATGCTGTGATGTCGCCTGAAACCCAGCAATTCCGGCAGATACGGTAGTACAGCGGTTAGTTCTTGTGCTTCACAGCTAGATGGACTGGGGTTCAATTCCCACCTGGACAGGGCCTTTCTGTGCGGAGTTTGCATGTTCTCCCTGTGTCTGTATAGGTTTCCTGCGGGTACTCCGGTTTCCCCTACCACTAAAAACATGTACAATGTGCCAGGATGAATGAGAGTGTGTTTGAGAGTGCACATGGGGGACGATGGATAGAAATTAGCTCAAGGCTACAATCTGGTGTGGCTTGTTTACATGCATGAGACCGATGTATGTTCATTAACATCACTGTCCCGACCAAATAAACCAATAAAAATATAAATTCCAAAAATGTGGTATCGCCCTTCACTACTTCCAGGGCTTAGCAGTTTTATACAAATGGTCAAAAACATTTGTGGCTAAAACAGCTGACCTACAATTAGGGACATAGCAAGAGGGAAATGTTCTCAAGATAGAACTTGGACTTGCTTTCGGCCCTAATGTATATGCTTGAATAGTGACAGTTGCACAGGCGCAGGACAGGGGCTGGACAGACCCATGGCGAACAGCGGTCCCTCTCCAATCTTTTCCTTCTACAGACCAAACCAGACTGAAATATTTTACACTACTGTGGGTGAGGGGGGTGTGAGAGGCGCATGTGCTGGTGTTCTCATCTCGTTTCTGCGGCGTGCAGAGCCTGCACTCATCAATATATTATCTCTCGGGACATGAGTTTCATGGGTTTCGGATCAAATTATTCGAAGAGCAAGTCTTCTTATATTAATTCATTTCTTTTTTTAAACAGTGAACTCGCTGGTCAACAAAATCAAAGTGAACTTTCTCAGCAGCGCAAACCTGGCTGATCCTGACGTCCAAACCCAGATCCTGCAGCAGGTAAACTCCTCCTACCCTTCAAAATAAAAGTATTTTTCTGTGACAGACTGATTATCATTCCTGTCTTATTTTGTAGCTGGAGGCAGAGCTCAGAGCTCGCGGGTTCGTCACCAAACTGAGGTTTAGCATCAAACCCCAGAAGCTGAAATAAGGAATCAGCAAATCATCATCAAACAGGCTTCTCATCGAGGGAAACTTTTACTTTTGTATATCGTGCTGCAATGATTAGTTTATTAAATAGACAAGTTTTGTTGTTTAGTTACTGCAGGTAGAGCCATAACTATTGGTATACAGTGTGTGTGAATTATTAATGTAAAGAAAAAACTATCCACGGTTTTCCAGAGTTTTCCATGATTCAAGAAACGGTGCAGAGCGTCAGTCCCAGGACAAAATGGCGTCACCTAAAACTCATTGTTTAAACTCACAGACTCCGGCTTGTACATCTATTTATGCTCTACTTTTATTCAAATGCTTATTACACATAATATAAAAAATCAACTTTATATGTTTTTGGTGTGTTCTTTGTTTTTTTCGAAATTGGAATGAATTTTGCAACACCTACTGTTAACCATAAAATCACTTTTATTTACACTTAACAGACTAAATCAGATTAGGAAGAAATAAAGCCGTGTTTATTATTGAGATTTTGACTGGACATCAACAAAAGGGAATCATTTAGTGTAATTATACAACTTTGGTGCAAATTTATCATATTTTTTAATGTTATACAATTCAGTGTGAAATGCAGTTAATATTATACATTTTAAAGCAGTACTAAGTAACTTGTTTACCTTAATAAATCATTTCCGTAGTCCCTCTGGGGGTAATACAAGTGTTAATGGGATGATTGGAGGGTCTCTCATCTCCCCCTGGTGTCTCTGGCCAGAAAACCATGCTTGCAACTTGACTGCCACCGGGGCAGAGCAAGCAATACACACTAATGTAATCACGAAGAAGAAGCTAACAGGCTAACGGGCAATGCTAACTATGGGATAGTGCCACTTAAAGAGGGGGTATTATGCTTTTTTCAATCACATGGCACCAGTCTATAGCATACTACAATGATGACGTAACCTTCTGTTGGTCTGTATATGCAGTAAATTAAAATAACTGCCTTGAATAAAATTGCTCTCTCAAAATGGCTGTACTGAACGTCTTGAAATAGGCCTCTGTCTCTTTTAGAAGCTTTCCGACACGCCCCCTTCAGCACACTGCTGTGGCATCTAAACAACACTACTGTGCGGGGAGGGGGCTCTGCTGAGCTGAGGAGCAGTGGTTGGTGGCTTGGCTCGTGACAAAAGGTCCAGAGGCGTCTCCAGGAGGTGGGGGCGTTCCTAGGAGGACTGAGGCATAGCTACACCTAAAATGGCTGCCGTCTAAGTTTTTACTGATTACTCAAAAATATGTGAATGAGCCAAGGCAACACTCCAGGCATGTGTTTAATGAGGGAATGACATAATAACATGATATAAAGCTTGAAAAAGTCGATTTTACATAATACCCCCCTTTAAACAGTATTTACAGCCAAGTTTGAGTGAATTTTTATTTTTTATTTCCATTGTATAATTGGATGTACAACATCTCCCTTCACCTTTTCTGCAGTGTTGTTTTTGGCAGCCCTTTTAGTTTTAGTTTTAGTCTTAGTCTTTTGGACGAAAATGCTTATAGATTTAGTCACATTTTAGTCATTTCTAAATGTGATAGTTTTAGTCACGTTTTAGTCAGACGAAAATTTAAAAGGTTTTAGTCAAGTTTTCGTCAGTTTCATTATAAAAAGTTATAATTAATTTAGATAACTATTGGAAATTGGGATAAATAATAGTTATCTATTGGCTTTATAGCTTTTGACAAACAGATTACACCACAATAGGCAGTAGTAGAAGTGTCATTGTGAACAGGACTTTCCCCAAAAGCGCCCGCTCTCCTCGTGCTCTGATCAACAGCGCTGTCTGCACATACGTAACCTCAACATGCGTTCTGCGTTCAGACGCTACGGTATTTAAAACTGTCCTAAGGTCGATGTCCCTGTGACATCGATGTCAGGTGCGCTCCGTGGAGGATGTACAGTACGCTAGCAGTGCACTGCACGCCACGGGGAGAGCGGGATAGAGAGAGAGGGAGAGAGAGAGAGAGAGAGAGAGAGAGGGAGAGAGAGAGAGAGGGAGAGAGAGAGAGAGGGAGACGCGCCGCTGCCCGGCCGCATCATGAGAGCTGCGGCGCCGCTCTGTGTCACGTTTACCGGTGTGTTCTCCCGCTCCGCGTATAAACTCTGTTTGTGAACGATCTGACGAACCACTTTCTCCCATTTTAGTCTCGTCTCGTCTCGTTGACGTAAACTCATAAACGTCTCGTCAGGTTTTAGTCCCCAAAGAGCTATTTTTAGCTCGTCATCGTTACGTTATCGTCATTAAAAAAAGGGGCGTCAACGAAATCATATCGTTATCGTCTTCGTTGACGAAAACAACACTGCTTTTCTGTCAGCGTAGTATTTACTCTCCAAGACATTTAATAAGTTAAAAATCGTAACTTGCTACGACACCTGCAGTTGCGCTTATGGCCGCTAGGGGCAAGAGTTACTTAGTACTGCTTTAATGTAAAGGTCCAGTGGATTCAAAACAATCCACTGGTCAATGATATTTAAGTGTCCATTTACTTTACATCACGCGGGGTCAGGTTTGTGATCATTGCAGAAAATTGCTCCAAATGAGCAGATTTGCATTAACATCTTTATACCCATTTGGTTAAAGGGATTATAAGAAGAAAGTCAAAGCCATTGTTCGCCTTGACCTCCACAAAATTAATTAAAAGTTGTATTTAACCATTTAAAATCACAACAAGTAGAGGGAAGCTGCTGTTGAAGGCTTTTGGTGTTTTTTTTAAACACATATTGCAATAAGATTTGTAATTGTACCACCAGTGGAACATGTACCAGTTTCAAACCAGTGTTCAACACTAATAAAATCTATTGTGTGAGTATAGATGACTTACTAAGGTGTGTGCTTATCCAGGCCTGTATCTGGTCTAAATCCCTTCATTTGTTTAAGTTTCCAATGTTCTTTGAACAGCCAGAACCATAGCCAGGACAGGAGACACGTGGCTGTCATTATACACCTGACACCAGAGATGTACTCAAGTCCCGGACATGTGACTTGTTTTGCAAATAATTTCCAGGACTCATGACTCAATCATCAAACTGAGGATTCGGACTTGATTGTTATAACTCTCAAATCCATTGTCTTAAAGTCTGTGTAAGTTCTCAGTCGTACAGGAGTTGTCCATCTTCAATGAAGGTACTTGAGTAATCTTCTGTACTCGGTAGTTGAGGTCTCCAAACGTTTCGCCTCTCATCCAAAAGGCTTCGTCAGTGGACGAAATTCCGCTCAGCACGCAGCGTAGATAAAGACCAATTGGGAGGAGTTGGGGTTGGCCCGGCTCCTCCCCTCTAATCACAGCTACTCTCACCTGTGGGTAAACACCTTTGAAGTAGAGCGTCTGTAACGACCTGCTCCCCCCAGTATCGGTCAGTCCTGTCCTATTCATGGCTGATCACTGCTAATTACCTGCCTATTGTTCTTTTGTTGGCTCTTTCCATTGTCTTAAAGGAAAGTGAGTGTGTTTACACTCGTTCATCGCAATCACAGTGTGGGGCTGTTTTGTCGCCTCAGGGCCTGGACAACGTGATATCATCAATGGAAAAATTACTTCACAAGTTTAACTAGATATTTTGCAGGAAACCTGAGACATTCACAACAGTGTGTAATAACTAAGTGAAGCCCTTGTATTAAATAGCTGCTGATCCTTCTTTTGCAGCAATAACTGCTTTTCTGTAGTTGCAGATTCGACGCTCACAATGATCAGGATGAATCTTGGACCATTCCTCTTTACAAAACTGCTGTAGTTCAGAGAGATTCAGGAAGTGTACTTACTTATTCCACGCTGTCCTGTGAATGTTTACATGTTATGGCCAATAAAAATATGATAAAATGTAAATGTTTGGGTGGTATTAGTTTAGGCGACACTGTTGAATCATTCCTGTGATTTTAATAAAGATCAGACCACATTTAGTGTCCAATTTTGCATAATAACCACAGACATTTATCGTTCTACGTCTTGTAAGTCTCATCAGATTTTCATCTTGTAAAAAGTAAAAGCTTTTCATTATCAGTGCTGCTAATCGTAAAATTTGCAATAACATAACTGTACTTCATAAATGACAATGTATGGAAAGGGAAATATTAACTTGTTATTCTCCAATTACTTGTATGTAAACAGGCACCTGCACACTCTGGCTGTGCGTGTCTCTGGGAAAGACAGTGCTTTGTGTCTGGATAACTCAGTAATTCATAATGTAATGTGAAATAGTATGAACACGAGATGCTGCTAGTACCACCGTTATTATTACCCCCATTGGGGATTGTCTGCAGCTGGACACATGCGTTTCAGTCATGTATATTTTCAGTGCTTTGGAGCCTTTTGAGGACTTTTCTATTGAAATACTACTTTGTTTTATATTCACTTGCTTTATTCTGAAATGCATGAGAGTAAATCTCTTTTGAATACGGGGTAGGCACTTTTGAGTTGTCGTTACTGTGTAATGATGTGATGATGTAAATTAAGAATGTAAATTGCACAAAAACAACTACTACTTTTTCTGTCCTGCAATTTGTATAAGCTGATCTGAATTGTCTTAAATTTTGCTTTGGGAAATACTTTGCATAGGGAAATACTGCTGTATATAAGCAGTGTAAATCTATACCACTCATCAGAAGACTGAGGACAAGCTACAGACATCAGCAGACTTTAGGTATCCACACAACTTTTCTCTTTTTGGTAAATGTTGTTAGTCTAAACTGGACAATGTGGAACATATTGTAATGTTTTAGCAGGTCTACGCGCTGAAAATGGGCCGTGCTCTCCTTCTCCTGCTTTTTCTGGGTAAGATATTTTGATATTTGTGGTGTAACAAATTATTAATCATACAAGTGCATTAAATTAGATCACGGGACATACGACTTTATTCCACTGAGAGTTCAACATTAGAAACACAAGATTGGCCCTTTAGGCTTAAACCTTTTAAATCTACAGAGTGGTTAAAAATATGATACCTAGCCCAGCGTTGTCACATGGGTCACAGCACTTTTCAGAAAAGAATAAAGTCTTTGGAGCCAGGCTTTAAAGCAGTGTTTGGGAGGTGTCTGATGGTGTTTTAAATTTCCAGAGCACGTCTCCAGCCTGAACTACCCTCTCCGAGAATACTACTACATTGACATCGGTAAGCCATGGTACGAAGCTCGAGAATACTGCAGAGAAAACTACGACGACATGGCCATCTTCGACAACACGGAGGACTTTCAGCTCCTGTCCAAACCCGCAGGCTTCAGCAGCGTCTACGCCTGGATCGGCCTGCAGGATGAACCCGCGCACTGGAGACCAAACATGGGAAACAGCACCAACTCCTGGTTTGGTCGGCCACAGGGAAACCGAGTCGAACAGGATACCAGAACTTCAACACTCCGAATGAGCCAAATTACTACGCTGCAAGAGAACTGTGTGTCGAAATGAGTGCTGGTGGAATATGGCGTGATATTACGTGCACTGATCTACACGCCTTTGTCTGCTTCTCTGGTGAGTAAAAGTAGCTTGATATTAAAATGATAATACACAATTATGACAATACCAGACAACATACGTAGATAATTGTCCCCATAACACTAATTACTGGGATTGTCGAACACGTGTAAACACACTCACTTTCCTTTGTTTCAGACAATGGATCAGAAGTCTCCTACACGTACGTCTCCAGCACTAAGTCATGGTCTGAGGCTGTCGCGTACTGTCGAGCACATTACACAGACCTGGCGATGATCGAGGACGAAGCTACAAACACCAAAGTCTCTAACACAAACCAGCCGGAAAAATTTGGATTGGACTGAGCAGGAAGCCCTGGCACTGGGTCGATGGGTCCCCACTCACCTTTAACAGCTGGCAGGGAGGAGCACCAGCCAACTCTGGCTCCCAGTTCTGTGTGACAGAGGACAACGATCACAAGTGGAAGGCAGCTGAATGTAGCAACGCAAACCCCTTCATCTGCCACAAAGGTAAACAGTGACGTTTATGATCCAATTTTGAGCCGCTCTTTTCAGCCATTCCATTTGAGATCTTTTATTGGGTTTGTTTTTACACAGTTACATGAGTGAGGGAACAAAATGGGGCTTAGTCGACTTACAGTCAGGGACAAAGATGGTGAATAATGATCCTGCAGATAAACATCTTATCGTTCCCTGATCAGCGGCCATGCAAACGAGAGTCCACTTCAATCCACGACTATTGAAGAGAGAATTAAGCTTTATTTAAATATTTAAAACAAAGACATTGCTTTTCTGCACCATTATATCATCACAGAAAGACATTTAAAACAGAAGTCTTACTAACTTGGGCCTCAAAATGCAATCTCGTGCCCCCGACTTAATCACCGCATTTTATTACTTTCTTTTATTAATTTGCTGTTATACATTTTTCTTTTTTTAAACAGTGAACACGCTGGTCAACAAAGTCAAAGTGAACTTTCTCAGCAGTGCAAACCTGGCTGATCCTGACGTCCAAACCCAGATCCTGCAGCAGGTAAACTCCTCCTACCCTTCAAATAAAAGTATTTTTCTGTGACAGACTGATTATCATTCCTGTCTTATTTTGTAGCTGGAGGCAGAGCTCAGAGCTCGCGGGTTCGTCACCAACTGAGGTTTAGCATCAAACCCCAGAAGCTGAAATAAGGAATCAGCAAATCATCATCAAACAGGCTTCTCATCGAGGGAGACTTTTACTTTTGTATATCGTGCTGCAATGATTAGTTTATTAAATAGACACGTTTTGTTGCTTAGTTACTGCAGGTAGAGCCATAACTATTGGTATACAGTGTGTGTGAATTATTAATGTTAAGAAAAAACTATCCACGGTTTTCCAGAGTTTTCCAGATTCAAGAAACGGTGCAGAGCGTCAGTCCCAGGACAAAATGGCGTCACCTAAAACTCATTGTTTAAACTCACAGACTCCGGCTTGTAAATCTATTTATGCTTTACTTTTATTCAAATGCTTATTACACATAATATAACAAATTAAAATGTTTATGTTTTGTTTGTTTGTTATTTTTCGAAATTTTTATGAATTTTGCAACACCTACTGTTAACCATAAAATCACTTTTATTTACACTTAACAGACTAAATCAGATTAGGAAGAGATAAAGCCGTGTTTATTATTGAGATTTTGACTGGACATCAACAAAAGGGAATCATTTAGTGTAATTATACAACTTAGGTGCAAATTTATCAAATTTTTTAATGTTATACAATTTAGTGTGAAATGCAGTTAATACTATACATTTTAATGTAAAGGTTTTTGTGGATTCAAAACAATCCACTGGTCAAAGATATTGAAGTGTCCATTTACTTTACATCACGCGGGGTCAGGTTTGTGATCATTGCAGAAAATTTCTCCAAATGAGCAGATTTGCATTACCATCTTTATACCCATTTGGTCAAAGGGATTATAGGAAGAAAGTCAAAGCCATTGTTCGCCTTGACCTCCACAAAATTAATTAAAAGTTGTATTTAACCATTTAAAATCACAACAAGTCTAGAGGGAAGCTGCTGTTGAAGGCTTTTGTGTTTTTTGTTTTTTTTAACACATATTGTGATAAGATTTGTAATTGTACCACCAGTGGAACATGTACCAGTTTCGAACCAGTGTTCAACACTAATAAAATCTATTGTGTGAGTATAGATGACTTACTAAGGTATGTGCTTATCCAGGCCTGTATCTGGTCTAAATCCCTTCATTTGTTTAAGTTTCCAATGTTCTTTGAACAGCCAGAACCATAGCCAGGACAGGAGACACATGGCTGTCAGTATACCCCTGACACCAGAGATGTACTGTACTCAAGTCCCGGACATGTGACTTGTTTTGCAAATAATTTCCAGGACTCATGACTCAATCATCAAACTGAGGACTCGGACTTGTTTGTTATAGCTCTCAAATCCATTGTCTGAAACAAAGGAAAGTGAGTGTGTTTACACTCGTTCATCGCAATCATGGTGTGGGGCTGTTTTGTCGCCTCAGGGCCTGGACAACGTGATATCATCAATGGAAAAATTTGTTCACAAGTTTAACTAGATACTAACTAATGATTGGATATGGTATTATGTGAATGTGAAAGAAAAAAAAAAAGTAACCACAGACATTTCTATTATCGTTCTACGTCGTGTAAGTCTCATCAGATTTTCATCTTGTAAAATGTAAAAGCTTTTCATTATCAGTGCTGCTAATCGTAAGATTTGCATAACTGTACTTCATAAATGGGGACAATGTATGGAAAAGGGAAAATGAACTTGTTATTCTCTAATTACTTGTACGTAAACAGGCACCTGCACACTCTGGCTGTACGTGTCTCTGGGAAAGACAGTGTTTTGTGTCTAGATAACTCAGTAATTCATAATGTAATGTGAAATAGTATGAACACGAGATGCTGCTAGTACCACTGTTATTATTACCCCCATTGGGGATTGTCTGCAGCTGGACACATGCGTTTCAGTCATGTATAGTTTCAGTGCTATGGAGCCTTTTGAGGACTTTTCTATTTCTAGTTTGATGAAGGTCAGAGTGACTGAAACGTTGCTGCAATAAAAGCCAAGTAAAAGAGTGAGACAGTGTACGGGAGCCTTTTTTTCAAGTTAAGGACTTTTTCTATTTAAATATATACTATTTTGTTGTATATTTACTTGCATTATTCGGAGTAGGCACTTTTGAGTTGTTGTTACTGTGTAATGATGTGATGATAAGGCTTTAGTTTTATATACAGTAGCGCTTTTCTGGACACTCAAAGACGCTTTACAGTTGCATTATTCATTCACTCCATACTCGGTGGTGGTAAGCTACTATTGTAGCCACAGCTGCCCTGGGATAGACTGATGGAAGCGAGGCTGCCAATCTGCGCCATCGGCCTCTCCGACCACCACCAACCACTCACTCCCTCACTGCATTCGCTGATGTAAATTAAGAAGGTAAATTGCTCAAATAAACAAGTACTACTTTTTCTGTCCTGCACTTTGCTGATCTGAATTCTCTTAAATTGCCACTTTGCATAGGGAAATACTGCTGTATATAAGCAGTGTAAATCTATTCCACTCATCAGAAGACTGAGGACAAGCTGCAGACATCAGCAGACTTTAGGTATCCACACAACTTTTCTCTTTTTGGTAAATGTTGTTAGTCTAAACTGGACAATGTGGAACATATTGTAATGTTTTAGCAGGTCTACGCGCTGAAAATGGGCCGTGCTCTCCTTCTCCTGCTTTTTCTGGGTAAGATATTTTAATATTTGTGGTGTAACATATTATTAATCATACAAGTGCATTAAATTAGATCGACTGATTCAGTGTGTTAAGGACCAAGCAGTGTGGCCATGATAAAGAATAAGCACTACGGATAAAAATAGAGGCTGAAACTGACTGGACCAAAAATGAATAATAAAAATAATAATAATAATAATAATAATAATAATAAATAGAAAGAATAAAAATATAAAACATGAAATATGAAATGTTAAAACTAGGTAAATATAGAAATAAAAGTATTTAAAATAGCCTCCCACTACATCCTAACCAATCTCTATGCATTTGTCAGGCTTACGGAAACAAAATTCCAACCATCAGTGGTTTGAGCTGCAGGAACAAATTCTGGCTTTAACGCTCACTCGGTGTTGGCCACTGATGTCGGACTTCAGTGATATGGCCAGAAAAAAGTTATCTCAAAATCTAAAAAATAATTGAGCAATAAAATATTAAATGCATAAATATAACAATAAACTAGAATAATAAACACTGAATATATGAACAATAAATCTTAATACATGCTATAAAATTAAAAATATATGAAAACTTATTAACTATAAAAGAGTAATAAAATGTTATATAATAAATGTAAATATAAAGTAAATATGAATACACATAACTATGAATAAGTAAATATAGCTAAATATAAATTAGATATAAATATAAAATGAAAGCACTGTATAAATGAAAATGATAATGCAAAATGAAGTAAATGTAAAAACAAAAGGGAGTGTGTAAGATGAACCCATCCATTTCTCTCCAAATAACAATCTCCTTCAAACAACTGCATTCAAAGTCATATTGTACAGTTACTTCTGGCTAAACTCAAATTACACTTATTACTAAACCAATGTAAACCTTCTAAACATTGTAGCGACACCATGAAAGACATCGGCATTATTCGTATGCAAGCCTAATTATACATTAACTCTTGTGACCCTTCTTTATTATTATTAAAACAGCTTTTGACCTTTATCTACCCTGCTTACATTGTTTTATCATAAATTCCCTTTGAGACAATATAACTATATTTTAGACAATATTATATTTTTTTGCTGCCTTCGAGCCAATTACGGTTTTAGTTTTGTTTGTTAGAAAGGTCCTTCTAAACGCAAATGTAGAACCTATTATCTTGCTCATATTTGTATGAAATACACTGATACATTATGTCTTCTTAAACAACCTCTACATTTTAGTCGACTTTTAAACATTTAACCACCAATACTATTCAAACTCCAATGGATGCGTGATTTTCTTTTTGTCAGATCCAACCTGTCTCTCAGGTTGCCTGCGGAAAGAATGTTATACCTTGCAAACATCCACACATCAGTATAATTTCTACAAACTTTCCGACCAAGTATGACTTTTCATCAGAGTCGGGTTCAGTTATCATGACATGAATATCAATCATCAAACCCTTGCAAGCAATTCGAGATGTAAAAAGTGTATTAGTAATTTAGACAATATCAAGGAAAACAAAACAAAACTCTGTTTTATTTAGACTTATTTGCATAATTTTCTTTATTTGACCTCTATATTCAAATCAATGCTGTTTGCAATTAAGAATTATTTTAAATTCATATTATCTTGGTGCTCGCTACCTCCTGGGGGATCCTAACCCTCACTTTGGGAACCACTGTTCTGACTAACGTTGAAATTTATATAAGACACTTAGTATACGTTATAAAATTTTGGTTGCCTTGGTCACAAATATGTTTCTCCTAAACACAATTTGGATTCCAGCTGACCTTGTCTTGATCCTTTTCCTCGGAGCATTATTTAGAAGTCAAAGGTAGTGTTTTGACTACTTCTCCAATCTAACCTTGGGCACAAACATTAAGGATGTAAGAAAATGTTCAAGCAAGTGCTTAAACTATCTTTAAAAGAACCAGGAAAAGCCAACCTGCTGTAACCTTGGAATCTCTCATTTTCAAATCCTTGATAAAGGTTAGTGATGCACAACTCCTGTACACCTGAGAGCCTACACAAACATTTAGAACCTTGAAAGACAGAGTTAAGTTTCACTTTACCACAAGTCTATAAAGACAAAATATTATATTTTTCAGGTTCTGGTACTTTTAGAATCAGACCTACAAACTCAGGTTTCTGAAACAAATCACAGCAGAAGGGTTTTCAGTACCGTCAACATTTGATAAAATAAACTAAAAATTGCAAAACATCTCAACTTCTCGATTGTACACATTTTAGCTCTTAATTTTGTTTGACTGTTATCAATATTATTTGTTTTGATTGCTTGATAAGCCCAAACAATACCTTTTTTCTTTAGCATAATGACTTAAAGTTATACATCTTTGTTATACTCACTAGTTTCAGCTAAAACAAATACATTGCGACATGTGACACCGGAAATCAGCCCTCCTTCACAGTTCCTGTGGCCTGTAACAGATTAGAGCAGCATCAACTCTCAAAAATAACACATCTTCTCGATTCATTATCACCATCATGTGAACATCAATTGAACTGTGATTCAAAATACGGGCATTGTTTAGTTCTAGTAAACAATGTTGGCATTTTGTTTCGTTAAACTGACTCAGCAATCTTTCTCAAGGCAAAAGTTATCAGGAACTCTCTGCTCATGGACCTTCACAGACAGAGACAAAACAATAATAGATAGGAGAGAACAGCAGATGTGAACAGAGGAGACAACACGGAGACACAGAATGTAAACATCACTCTCCCCAAATCATTAGATTTTTTGACTTTGAATAAAGGCAAATTAACATAATTTTGTCTATCATTATGTCATATCATCTTGCTGAATATCAAAGAAACCGAACTGCATCAGGTCAATCGTAACAACTCATTCTGTCTTATGTATATAACTGACAGCTCCCTTACTTGTTACTTTTAGACCCTTGTTCTTCTTTGATGACACTGTGTCACTGTGTGTACAAAGTACAAATTCTAGGTATTTTACCTTACTTTAGTAGGTTTTATGATGAATACTCTCTACTTTTACATTACTACATTTTCAAATTGGGTTAAAAGTATTCCCAGTTTAGACTTGGTTTAGTGGATTACTGCTTTAGACCTTGTTTTAGACCTTGTATAGACCTAGTTTAGTGGTTTACTCCTTTAAACCTTGTTTTATTCAAATGATTAAAAAATCCTGCACATTAAATTCTTAAATACTTTTTACTTAAAAAAAATTACATTTTACAATGCATACCTTTATACTCTTACTTAAGTAAGGATCTTATCAGATATTTTTTACTTCCACTTAAGTACATTTTTGGTCCTGTATTTTTTTTTTTTTTTGAACATTTTTATTTAGAAGGTGCACATCTTGACTGACTTTTGTTTTTTACAAACATGAAAAAAAAAAAACAGCAAACTCAATGGCAAAGGCAAACTCGGCAGCGTTCTCTACAAAAAATAAATAAAAAAATCAAATCAAAATTGGTATCCAAAGTAACAATTACACTTTTTCAATTAAATATCCCATACAATACAGTTATAGCACAATATTCTTTACCCTTTACTTTATTTAGCAAAATGCAAGAAAAGTATGCAAAATATCTCCTTCCACCAATTTATTGTGTCCAGCCAAAATAATGAATAACTGGATCCCAAAGATCAATAAACTGATCAACTTTCAAGTGAAGTTGGGCCGTGATTTTCTCCATAAAGTATATCTCCTTCAAACCCTTCTGCCATTGTTCTAGTGTAGGAGGTTGGACCTTGAGCCAAGACTTAGTAACCATTTTTCTTGCCACTAATAATAATAACTGAATCAATTTGGTGTTCTGCTTGTCTAGACCCTCTCTTGGGGCTACTCCTATTATACAGTGAACAAATTCTAATGACAGGTTACACTTTAACATGACTTGAATTTCCCTCGTAACTCCGTGCCAAAATGATTTTAGGATGGGGCAATCCCAAAAGATATGAGTATGGTCTCCAATTTGGTTGCAATTTCTCCAACAAAAATGTGATTTATGTTTGTCAAAACCGTATAGAATTGAGGGAGTCCTAAAGAATCTCATCATAACTTTCCAACCGAATTCTTTCCACATGGGACTATTTGTGGTTTTGTGACTAATTTCACACGCCTTAATCCATTCTTCATCTTGAATAATGATATTTGCTTCTAATTCCCATTTACCTTTTATGTCAAAAGAATTATCTAACAATTGTGACTGTAGGAAATTATACAAGTTTGACACAGTTTTTTTCTTATTTTTTTCAGTGATATTTTTAATCAAATAGGTTTCTATTGAGGTAGGCAATCTTTTCAGGGAGTCCCATTCCCCACTCGACCTTATATAGTCCCGTATCTGCAAATATCGGAAGAAATCTTTGGAGGGTAATCCATATTTGTCCTGTAATTGTTTAAAGGATTTCAGGATTTCCCCATCAAACATTTGGTGTACAGTTATTAGCCCTCTCTCCGCCCAATTAGCAAAACCAGGGTCCATTTTACTTGGAGGAAAGTCACTCAACTTGGCTATTTGGAGTGCACGTGAAGTTGTTAAAGGAATACCCAGTCTCTTCCTCACAATTGACCATATACGGTGAGTACAGGCAATCCATTCATTTTGTATTTTAAGTTGTCTCCATTTCTTTTGTTCCAAAAATAATGCCGTCTCCAAGGGAACCGATGGACTCGAAAAATTCTCCAACCCTAACCAATTTGTGTCCTCATCTTGAATCACCCATTCCACTATTGCTCGTAGCTGTGCTGCCCAATAATAAAATTTGAAATTGGGCAGACTTAAGCCACCAGCTCCCTTGGAGCTGCACAGTAAACTCTTCCGGATCCTAGGCTTCTTCCCCTGCCACACAAATTTGGAAATCATCTTATCCAGGTTTCTAAACACAAATGAAGGTATCCATATAGGCAAGGCCTGGAAAAGATACAAAAGACGAGGAAGAATATTTATCTTTACAACTTCTATTCTGCCTATTAAAGACAGGGGAAGAATATCCCAACGCCCCACATCTGCCTTGATTTTGGAAATTAGTTTGCCATAATTCTCGTTATACAATTGGGAAGCGTGAGGCGCAACAACCACACCCAAATATCTGAAGCCCTGAGTGGGCCAGTTAAATGGAGCCATTTTGTCCAGTTCTTTTGGTTTGTCCCCCACCAACCACAAGGCCTGTGACTTGGTCTCATTGACCTTATAGCCCGAAACTAGTCCAAATTCTTTCAGGCACTCTAACAATGCAGGGACAGAAGTCAATGGGTTAGAAATATATAGAATAACATCATCAGCATACAATGACAGTTTGAACTCTGTGCCTCCGACAGTTACTCCTTTTACTCTATGATCTTCCCTAATCAACTCTGCCAACGGTTTGATACTAATTGCGAACAACAGGGGGCTAAGAGGACAACCCTGTCTGGTTCCTCTTTTAAGCACAAATGCGTCAGAAATAAAGCCATTTACCCTAACTTTGGAGGTAGGATTTAAATACATCACCCCTATCCAATTGATAAATTTAGAATGGAATCCTAATTTCTTTAAAGTATACTCTAAAAACAACCAATCAACCCTATCGAATGCTTTCTCAGCGTCTAAGCTGAGAAGCATTGATGGGTCTGTCTTTTTCTTAGCTGCTGTCATTATGTTTAATGTTCTCCTAATGTTATTAATTCCCAACCGACCCGGTATGAAACCAGTTTGGTCAATGCCAATTACATGTGTTATACTTTCTTGTAATCTTTTGGCCAATATAGATGTTACAATTTTCATGTCGCAACATAACAGACTTATTGGTCTATATGAGGAACAACTTGTTGGGTCTTTACCTTCTTTGTGAATTACGGAAATTGTTGCTTGAGACCAGGATTTAGGTGGATCTTTTTGAGTGAGAGCATGGTTGTAAGTTCTATGCAATAGGGGGATAATTTCATCTTTGAAACATTTATAAAACTCACCTGGGTAGCCGTCTACCCCTGGGGACTTATTATTTTTTAAATTCTTAATGGCACTTTCAATTTCTATTATTGAGATTGGTTTTACTAATGCTTCAGATTGGGTGTCGGTTAATGAAGGTAAATTTATATTTTCCATAAATCTTTCAATCTTAATTGCCTTGTCAGTGGCTTCCGGTGAGCTATACAATGCCTCATAGTAAGTGGAGAACGCAAAGGCAATATCTTTAGGATGCGATACTACTTTTTTAGAATTTGGATGTAGAATTTTTGCTACTGTACGACTAGCCTGAGCTTTGCGTAATTGAAAAGCTAGTAATCGGCTAGCTCGATTTCCCGATTCATAATATCGTTGATTGGCAAATCGTAGGGAGCCCTCCGCCTTATATGTTAACAGGTCATTAAGCTCTTGTCTGCACTTCTGTAAAGTTTTAAGAGTATCTTCTTGATTGGTCTTCTTATGCTCTTTTTCTAAATCTAAAATGTTTTTTTCCAGTTTTTGTTGTTCCTTAATCCTGTCTTTCTTAATTTTAGATGATAGTGAAATAAATTTTCCTCTCATAACTACTTTTGCTGCTTCCCATAACATAGAGGCAGAGACCTCTCCATTATCATTATGATCCAAATAATCTTTCCATTCTTGCTTAATATTTGTACAACACTCAAATTATTAAGGAGGGAAACATTTAACCGCCACTGCTTTAAACTGTTATTTTTATCTAAAACCAATGAAAGAAACAACGGAGCGTGATCAGAGATCGTTATTGATTCAATATGGCAATTGGTCGCCTTGTACACATCTCCTTTTAACATAAATAACATATCTATTCTGGAGTAACTACCATGTACTTTTGAAAAAAATGTGTAATCTCGTTCTTTAGGATGTTTTTGGCGCCATACATCTACTAAACCCATCTCCTCCATCATACTCCGCAGTACCCGTGTTTTTCCTGGTATTGGGCCAGACTCAAAAGGTTGTTTGTCTAATTGTTGATTCAACACGCAGTTGAAATCCCCGCCCAATATGAGCAGCCCCTCAACTAGTGAAGTTAGAACAACTGAAATATCTTTGAAAAAAGCAATATCGTCTTTGTTTGGGGCATACAATTTAAATGGATATTTTTATCTCTCCTATTGTTCCAACAATTAAAATGTACCGACCTGCTTTGTCCGCATGCGTTTTCTCAACAGTGAGGCCCAGAGCTTTGTGCACTAATATGGCAACCCCTCGTTTTCTTCCCTCTTTACATGTTGAACTAAAAACCTGTCCCACCCATTCCCTCCGTAGCTTTTGGTGCTCTTTATCATCAAGATGAGTTTCTTGAAGTAAAGCAACTGAACAATTTAGTTTCTTTAATTGGGACAAACATTTTTTTCTTTTGATGGGATGATTAATACCATTTATGTTATAACTAACCACATTGAGATTATTCATACCATGTATTTATGAACAGAAAAAAATATCACCACACATGATGCTGCCGAGTGCCAAAACAAATAAAACAGAGATAATAACAGTGCAAATAGCTCTAATGAACAAGTCTTTATGAACTTCCAGAAAACCAGTGGTTAGCCCTTGAAATAAGAAGAACTGAAGAACAGGTAAGGGGCGTCCCACTCCCGGTGTCCCTTGGGCAGAGAGCGCTTGCTCTCCGGGTAAAATGCACATTGTGCAGTGGAGACGATCTCCAAGGCAAACCTGTGGTTGCATTCAGACCGTCCAAGGCCGAGATCTTCAAATACTGGCCCACTTCCCCCTCCCAAACAGACCCAAATCCATTGAACCTCAGTACTAAATTTTAAGCCTCTACCCCAAAATATAACAAATACAATTAAATGTTGATAAATGAGTTGTTCAAGTCAATCGAAAATGTTCATTTACTCACATCCTGTCCAACTTTATTTATCGTCGTCCGTTCGAACAAATCAACTCCCTTATATCTGATGTCTTCAGGTGATGTCGGTTCTTTCTCCCCCTGTTGGGCTGCGTTCTCCAAGCTTCACGCGCCATCTCCATCTCAAGGACATCTTTGTCCTCCAGGGCCATGTCCACCCCCAAATCTTTCAGTGTAGGCTCTGCGTCAAGCAATGTTGCAAAAACGCGGGTGCCCGAGTCCAGGAAAATCCTCAGCTGGGCAGGGTACGGCGACTGGGCTTTGATATTCTTCTCTTTGAGCTTTTTTATCACCTCCCGGACCTTTTTCCTCTTCCTCTGCACTTCAGATGAATAATCCTGGTCAAAGTAGATCGTATGGCCTCCGAACTGGACATTGCGTTGTTTCCATGCTTGTTGTAGCACGGACTGCTTCACCTGAAAGTCCAAAAAGCGGACTATGATAGACCGTGGTGGTGCCGCGTCTCGGGGTTTTGGTCCAAGGGCTCGGTGCGCTCTTTCCACTTTAAGTTCAAGTCCCTCCGGTAGCTTCAGAGAACTCCTCAGAAAGTGTATCACAAAGTCAACCATGCCATCTTTCTCTGCTTCCTCCGGAATCCCATATAAACGAATATTGTTGCGGCGCAGTCGGTTCTCCATATCGTCGCATTTATTCGTGAGATCAGCTTCTCTGCGCAACAAGTAGCTTAGGACTCTCCCGTGTTTAGCATGGCTGTCTTCTGTAGCACTTACTCTGTTCTCAACTTCAGTCATTCTTTGTTCCAAGTCGTCTGTGCGTGTCGCTATATCGGTCAACTTGGTCTCCATTCTGGTGAAAGAAGATTTTAGATCTCGAAATGAGTCCGTGTTTTCTTGTCGGAGTTTTCGTAGCTCAGCTAGCACGTCGTTAGCCCCCGTGGTAGCCATGTTAGCATCACCGCTGGTTTTCTGTGGAGTAGCTTCAGCTATCGTTAGCTGTTTGGAGCCTGATCTTCCCTCGTCAGATTTTGGTCCTCTTCCTCCTTCTTTCTTGCCCGGGTTAGGGATAGGCATGTCCGCTAGGCTTTCTCTTTCACGTAGTCTTGTATTCATTTATCAACAACCTTTTTCAACGGCTTTTTTTTAATGGGTCTGTCGGAGCCGAGGATTCTACCCGCTGATCCCAGCCATGACGTGGGCGGAAGTCTTTTTGGTCCTGTATTGGCACCCCTACTTAAGTATGATTATCGAGTACTTCTTCCACCACTGATTTTTTTACTCGCTCAAGTGTCCAGTTCGCCCTGTCGGTACTTATTTTCCCGATAATGACCGGCGTTCTATACATTATCTCTTACATAAAAATGCACTTACCAGATCAGCTGTATATAGACATGTTCGTTGACACCAAATTGTTAGAGAAATAACAATGATGTTCAAGAGGATTGATGAAGAACAGGCAGCAGTCAGGATGTCTTATACAGGAGAAGTTTATTTACCATCATTACGGGACCCGGAGACATTGCGCTAGTCCTACTATTCAAGTCTGTCTATGCTTCCACAGAAGAGGGATAAATACCGTCTAAGAGCGTCATACTGATACGCAAGCAAAACATTCAGTGGCTGAGAGTGGGCGCCTGAGCACCACAGGCAAGGCTATGACAGAGATAGTACGACTTCACAGCTTGACCCAGTATGATAAATAGCGATTTAATGTTATCTTCTAACAGCCACAAATATAGAAGAAGCACTTTATTTAAATAGCATCTTTCACAGACATGGTCACAAAGTGTTTCACATGAGACAATTTTACATTAACTCCATACTCGGTGGTGTTCAGTTTCCCCTGGGGGAGACTGACAGAAACGATGTTGCGACTGAACACTTAAAGCAGTGTTTGAGAGGTGCAAAGGCTACAATGCAGTCAGGTAACATGTTCTGAATGCTGTGATTACTGTCTGTGCCTGAAAGATGTTTTAAATCTCCAGAGCACGTCTCCAGTCTGAACTACCCTCTCCGAGAATACTACTACATTGACATCGGTAAGCCATGGTACGAAGCTCGAGAATACTGCAGAGAAAACTACGACGACATGGCCATCTTCGACAACACGGAGGACTTTCAGCTCCTGTCCAAACCCGCAGGCTTCAGCAGCGTCTACGCCTGGATCGGCCTGCAGGATGAACCCGCGCACTGGAGACCAAACATGGGAACCAGCACCAACTCCTGGGTTTGGTCGGCCACGGGGAAACCGAGTCGAACGGGATACCAGAACTTCAACACTCCGAGTAACCCAGATAACTACGGTGCAGGAGAACTGTGTGTCGTAATGAATGCTAATGGAGGATGGAGTGATGTTCGCTGCACTGTTCAGTTCACCTTTGTCTGCTTCTCTGGTGAGTAAAAGTAGCTTGATATAAAAAGATATTAGACAATTATGACAATCCCAGACAACATATGTAGATTATTGTCCCATAGGACTGTTTGTTCTCTGCATTGACCCATACTTTAATGTTGCCGGGGTTAACCTGCCAGGTGCAGTGGGCGACTACAGTGCCTGTGTGCCCGGTGACTCATCTCCAGATTATGAGTTTGCGGAGCATCTAGCTGGAGGTTAATGGGGAAACCAGAGCCCTTGGGCAGCAGTTAGTTAGTGCTATCCTTTCTGTGTGGAGTTTGCCTCTTCTCACCGTGTCTGTGTGGCTTCCTCTTTAGCTAAAAACATAAAACCATCACTCAAAAAGACTGAGGCGAGAGTGCGAGAGAAGATAGAAAGCATATAACACTAATTACTGGGATTGTTGAACACGTGTATACACACTCACTTTCCTTTGTTTCAGACAATGGATCAGAAGTCTCCTACACGTACGTCTCCAGCACTAAGTCATGGTCTGATGCTGTCGCGTACTGTCGGGCAAACCACACAGACCTGGCAATGATCGAGGACGAAGCTACAAACACCAAAGTCTCTAACGCAAGACCCGCCGGACATATTTGGATTGGGCTGAGCAGGAAGCCCTGGCACTGGGTCGATGGGTCCCCACTCACCTTTAACAGCTGGCAGGGAGGAGCACCATTCAACTCTGGCACCCAGTTCTGTGTGACAGAGGACAACGATCACAAGTGGAAGGCAGCTGAATGTAGCAACGCAAACCCCTTCATCTGCCACAAAGGTAAACGGTGACGTTTATGATCCAACTTTAAGACGCTCTTTTCAGCCATTCCATTTGAGATCTTTTATTGGGTTTGTTTTTACACAGTTACATGAGTGAGGGAACAAAATGGGGCTTAGTCGACTTATAGTCAGGGACAAAGATGGTGAATAATGATCCTGCAGATAAACATCTTATCGTTCCCTGATCAGCGGCCATGCAAACGAGAGTCCACTTCAATCCACGACTATTGAAGAGAGAATTAAGCTTTATTTAAATATTTAAAACAAAGACATTGCTTTTCGGCACCATTATATCATCACAGAAAGACATTTAAAACAGAAGTCTTACTAACATGGGCATCAAAATGCAATCTCGTGCCACCGACTTAATCACCACAGTTTATTACTTTCTTTTATTAATTTGCTGTTATACATTTTTCTTTTTTTAAACAGTGAACTCTCGGCTCAACAAAGTCAAAGTGAACTTTCTCAGCAGTGCAAACCTGGCTGATCCTGACGTCCAAACCCAGATCCTGCAGCAGGTAAACTCCTCCTACCCTTCAAAATAAAAGTATTTTTCTGTGACAGACTGATTATCATTCCTGTCTTATTTTGTAGCTGGAGGCAGAGCTCAGAGCTCGCGGGTTCGTCACCAAACTGAGGTTTAGCATCAAACCCCAGAAGCTGAAATAAGGAATCAGCAAATCATCATCAAACAGGCTTCTCATCGAGGGAGACTTTTACTTTTGTTTATCGTGCTGCAGTGATTAGTTTATTAAATAGACAAGTTTTGTTGCTTAGTTTCCTGCAGGTAGAGCCATAACTATTGGTATACAGTGTGAGTGAATTATTAATGTAAAGAAAAAACTATCCACGGTTTTCCAGAGTTTTCCATGATTCAAGAAACGGTGCAGAGCGTCAGTCCCAGGACAAAATGGCGTCACCTAAAACTCATTGTTTAAACTCACAGACTCCGACTTGTAAATCTATTTATGCTCTACTTTTATTCAAATGCTTATTACACATAATATAACAAATTAAAATGTTTATGTTTTTGTTTTTTTGTTATTTTTCGAAATTTGAATGAATTTTGCAACACCTACTGTTAACCATAAAATCACTTTTATTTAAACTTAGACTAAATCAGATTAGGAAGAGATAAAGCCGCGTTTATTATTGAGATTTTGACTGGACATCAACAAAAGGGAATCATTTAGTGTAATTATACAACTTAGGTGCAAATTTATCAAATTTTTTAATGTTATACATTAGTGTGAAATGCAGTTAATGCTACTTTTAATGTAAAGGTTTTGTGGATTCAAAACAATCCACTGGTCAATGATATTTAAGTGTCCATTTACTTTACATCATGCGGGGTCAGGTTTGTGATCATTGCAGAAAATTGCTCCAAATGAGCAGATTTGCATTAACATCTTTATACCCATTTGGTTAAAGGGATTATAGGAAGAAAGTCAAAGCCATTGTTCGCCTTGACCTCCACAAAATTAATTAAAAGTTGTATTTAACCATTTAAAATCAGAACAAGTCTAGAGGGAAGCTGCTGTTGAAGGCTTTGGTGTGTTTTTTAATAGATATTGTGATAAGATTTGTAATTGTACCACCAGTGGAACATGTACCAGTTTCAAACCAGTGTTCAACACTAAAAAATCTATTGTGTGAGTATAGATGACTTACTAAGGTGTGTGCTTATCCAGGCCTGTATCTGGTCTAAATCCCTTCATTTGTTTAAGTTTCCAATGTTCTTTGAACAGCCAGAACCATAGCCAGGACAGGAGACACATGGCTGTCATTATACACCTGACACCAGAGATGTACTCAAGTCCCGGACATGTGACTTGTTTTGCAAATAATTTCCAGGACTCATGACTCGATCATCAAACTGAGGATTCGGACTTGACTTTATAACTCTCAAATCCATTGTCTTAAAGGAAAGTGAGTGTGTTTACACGCGTTCATCGCAATCACAGGTAGGGCTGTTTTGTCGCCTCAGGGCCTGGACAACGTGATATCATCAATGGAAAAATGAGTTCACAAGTTTAACTAGATATTTTGCAGGAAAACCTGAGACATTCACAACAGTGTGTAATAACTAAGTGAAGCCCTTGTATTAAATAGCTGCTGATCCTTCTTTTGCAGCAATAACTGCTTTTCTGTAGTTGCAGATTCGACGTTCACAGCGATCAGGATGAATCTTGGACCATTCCTCTTTACAAAACTGCTGTAGTTCAGTGAGATTCAGGAGGTGTACTTACTTATTCCACGCTGTCCTGTGAATGTTTACATGTTATGGCCAATAAAAATATGATAAAATGTAAATGTTTGGGTGATATTAGTTTAAGCAGACACTGTTTAATCATTCCTGTGATTTTAATAAAGATCAGATCAAATTTAGTGTCCAATTTTGGCAGAAATGTAAGAGATTCCACACGTTGTGCTCACTTTGTCCTCCCACTGTATGTACAGATACATATAATACGATAATAATAAGGCTGTTGATAATATTGCAAAGACGACGATGACAACAGCTATAATTATCATTGTTCATAATAGGTGCTGATGATAATGATTCATCTTGTAAAATGTAAAAGCTTTTCATTATCAGTGCTGCTAATCGTAAAATTTGCAATAACATAACTGTACTTCATAAATAAACACCACCAGCAGGCTAAAGTGGCCTTTACAAATTGGGTTGCTGCAGGTAAAGCAAGGACTGGACCTGTATTTGAGCATAAAAAACAGATGGATAAGCAATTTAAATGTGCTGTACGGTACATAAAAAGGGCGGAGCATAATCTGAGGGCGACTCTTTAGTGCGAAAACTGTTGCAAAGTAATGTGCAAGACTTTTGGAAAGACGTCCAGGTTATGAATGCTGCCAAAGTTCCTCTGCCCTCTAGTGGTGAAGGAGTTACAGGGCCTGATAATGTTGTGGAGCTGTGGAGAAAGCATTACAGTGATTTATTCAATTGCATAAAAAGTAAGAACTTTAGTATTGGTGATGTCTCCCTGACAATGTGAATGTCACTACTGAGGAGGTAACTTAAGCCATCAGGAAACTATCAATGGGTAAATCTTCTGGCTTGGATCAAATCACAGCGGAGCATTTAACATTTGCCAGTCATAGAGTTGTGGTATTACTTGCTTTATGTTTTACTGCAATGTTAACGCATGGTATATTGCCCAGCTCTATGCTGTCTGTTGTACTTGTACCTGTAGTGAAGGATAAAACAGGGAAAATCTCCAGTATTGACAATTACAGACTAATTGCATTGGCCTGTGTCATATCAAAGGTTTTTGAAATTGTACTCCTGGATAGATTTCAGAAATATGTTGTCACCACTGATGAGCAGTTTGGTTTTAAAAGTCAACACGGAACTGATATGTGCATCTATGCCTTGAAAGAGGCTGTGAGGAAGTACAGAGGGCAGAACTCCACAATGTTTCTGTGCTTCTTGGATGCCTCCAAAGCGTTTGACCGCATTAATCATGGCAAACTGTTTGAAAAATTGCAACAGTGAGGGGTTCCTTCCTACCTAATCCGGGCCCTAGGTTTTTGGTACACACATTAAACAATGTAGGTAAGATGAGGAAGTGCGACATCAAGTCCTTTTTCTGTGACAAATGGGGTGAGGCAGGGTGGGATCCTGTCTCCCATGCTTTTTAACCTTTACATGGACGATCTCTCCCGAACATTGAAAAACTGTAAGACCGGCTGCATGACAGGGGAAAGACTATTAAACCTTCTACTTTATGCTGATGACCTGGTCATCATGTCACCCTACTCTGCAGGCCTCCAGCAATTGCTAAAAGTGTGTACTGAATATGGTGAACAATATGACATCAAGTTTAACCCGAAAAAGAGTGTTGTTATGATTGTGAGGACTAGAGAGCAGCGGAAGGCAGTGTTTCCCATGTTCCACTTGTCAGGAGGGGAACTGGCAGTTGTGGAAAAACTGAAGTACCTCGGTCATATCATCAGGAATGACCTCTCTGATAATGATGACATCCAGAGGCAGTACTGTAAATTGTATGCACAAGCTAACATGCTGGTATGAAAATTTGGAATGTGAACAGAAAATGTAAAAATAGCCTTGTTTAAAGCCGACTGCACACCGCTCTACACTGCCCACCTGTGGTGCTGCTACACAAAAGCTACATTTCACAAGTTACAAGTAGCATACAACGATGCCTTTAGGATTCTTTTGAAAGTCCCTCGCTGGACCAGTGCCAGTCAGCTGTGTGTAAAGAATAATGTGATCATTGCATTAATTGCATTAACATTTTTTGCTGCGTTTTTGTCACTTTTTATTTTTTTTTATTTTTTATTTTTCTTCCGCTGTTTTGGAGCTGGCCTGGAGAAGGTGCGCTTGGCTGGTGCGTAGGTTAGGAGGTTAACCATTAGGACAACTGCATAATATTGAGGTAAAGGTTGATCAATGTTTTTATTTTAGTTCTATCACAGTCTGCTATTCCGGTGCCTAAATGTAATCATTTTTTAAAAATGTTTTATTCCTCAAACCTGTGGAGGAAAAGGAGATACTGGACATTGCTAAAGGGTATAAAAATAAAACCTCGACAGATTACCATGACATGGATATGAAAACCTTAAAAGTGTTATTGAAAGTATCTCTAAGCCGTTAACATACATCTGTAACCTATCGCTGCAAACTGGACAATTTCCTGAAAGTATGAAAGTAGCAAAAGTGATTCCTCTGTTCAAGGCAGGAGATAAACATCTCTTCACAAACTACAGGCCTGTTTCCCTTTTACCGCAATTCTCAAAAATCTTAGAGAAGGTTTTAACTCTAGACTTGACAGCTTTATTGAAAGGTGTAATTTACTCTCGGACAATCAGTTTGGTTTTAGGAATAATCACTCAACCTCACACGCGCTCTTTGATATAATTGAAGAAATAACTAATGCTGTAGATAACAAGAAATATGCAATAGGGTTATTTATTGACCTGAGTAAAGCGTTTGATACAATAAACTGATATACTAATTAATAAACTAGAACATTATGGGATTAGGGGGTAGCTCTACAGTGGGTTACCAGTTGTTTAAAAAATAGAAAACAATGAGTGAAAATAGGTGATTATCAGTCGAGTTGTCGACAAATTGTGTGTGGTTTACCTCAAGGTTCCATTCTGGGCCCAAAATTGTTTAATATGTACATTAACGACATTTGTAAAACGTCTCAAGTACTTAGATTTATCTTGTTTGCTGACGATACAAATATTTTTGCATCAGGTGACGACTTACAGCAACTGTGTTGGATTGTTAACTTGGAACTCAAAAGTGTCAATAAATGGTTCAAACAAAATAAATTATCTCTAAATCTGAGTTAAAGTAAAATGATGATATTTGGCAACTGTAATTCCAATGCTCAGGAAGCAATTCAGATAGAGGGTGTTGTCATAGAGCGAGTGCATGAAATCAAATTCCTTGGTGTTATTATAGATGACAGAATAACTTGGAAAGCTCATATTAAATATATATCTATGAAAATTTCTAGAAGCATTTCAGTAATAGCAAAAGCAAAGCACATTTTAAACATCAAAGCTCTACATATCTTATACTGTTCTCTGATTTTGCCATATTTATATTATTGTACTGTGGTTTGGGGTAGTACTTATAAAAACACATTAAAACCAATAGTATTGTTGCAAAAAGAGCTATCCGAGTAATTCATAAAGTTGGGTTTTTGGACCACACAAACTCATTATTTTTAAAATCAAAGATCATGAAGTTTTGTGACATTGTTGATTTCCAAACTGTTCAGATGTTATACAAAGCAAGACACAAACTGTTACCGGGCCAAATACAAAGAAGGTTCCAAGAAAGTACTGGTTGTTAGGAATTACGTGACGAATTTAGGACTCAGAAACATAGCTCAACTTTGAAAAGTTTTAGCCCAACAGTTAATGGTGTACAATTGTGGAATAAACTGGAAATGGAGTTGAAACGAAGTCCAAATATCAACCTGTTCAAATATAAATACAAACAAAAGACTTTTGAAATATACAGAGAAGAAGAAATGTGTTGCCACTAGGAGGCGCAGTAGGATCAATTATGTGTGTTTCCTCTATAATCAAGGAAGAGTGTTGCTGCTTGGAACGGTTGTCATTCTATTGCTCAAATTTACAAATTGAGAATTAGGGTAGGCAAGTTATGAATCTGTTGAGAGGGACCCTCCCAACGGGCTCAAAACCTTGTCTTTTAATACACCACTCAGCATAGGAACATCATCTACAAAATCAGCTGTTAGGGCAGCTGGGTGGGGGTTTGTTGAGGGGAGTTACTGCCCTCTTCAACTGGCCCGCTCTACACCCTGGCTTTTTAATGCACCACACTATGCAGGGCTTACATCATACTTCACATATAACTCAATTAAACAAATATAATAATAATGATAATTAAACCCAAATTAAATTATATTGAGGATGGTAATGACAACTGGGAAGTAGCAAGATCTCAGAATATAATATGTATTAATGCACCTTTATAACATAAAAGTAGCACATGCTTTTGTTGTTTATTTTGCTGTTGTTTTTATTTTATTCTTCTTCATTATTTATTGTTACTTTGCCCTGTTCCTTTGTTCCTTTGTTTATGATTTCCTACCTTGTAAATATTAAATGTAATGTTATTATTTTTATTTTGGGGTGGGCGCTTATAAGCCTTTGGCTTCAGCCCATTCCCTTTGAGCAGGTTAACTGCTCAAACAAATAAATAAACTAACTAAATTTATGTATTTACTTTATAATTTTTTTTTCTTTTTCTCTTTGTTCTGTTAAAATTTTGTAATGTAACCCATAATTCATAATGTAATGTGAAATAGTATGAACACAAGATGCTGGTACCACCGTTATTATTACCCCCATTGGGGATTGTATGCAGCTGGACATATGTGTTTCAGTCATGTATATTTTCAGTGCTTTGGAGCCTTTTGAGGACTTTTCTATTGATATATATGCTACTTTGTTTTATATTCACTTGCTTTATTCTGAAATGCATGAGAGTAAATCACTTTTGAATACGGGGTAGGCACTTTTGAGTTGTCGTTACTGTGTAATGATGTGATGTGTAAATTAAGAATGTAAATTGCCCAAAAAACAACTACTACTTTTTCTGTCATGCAATTTGTATAAGCTGATCTGAATTCTCCTAAATTTTGCTTTGGGAAATACTTTGCATAGGGAAATACTGCTGTATATAAGCAGTGTAAATCTATACCACTCATCAGAAGACTGAGGACAAGCTGCAGACATCAGCAGACTTTAGGTATTGTAATGTTTTAGCAGGTCTACGTGCTGAAAATGGGCCGTGCTCTCCTTCTCCTGCTTTTTCTGGGTAAGATATTTTGATATTTGTGGTGTAACATATTATTAATCATACAAGTGCATTAAATTAGATCGACTGATTCAGTGTGTTAGGGACCAAGCAGTGTGGCCATGAGACAAAGGCATTAAATCTCCAAATAAGTATTTTATTGGCCACAAATATAAGTTGATAAAAGAGGTAGAATTAAAGATGGATCATTTATTTATGTATTTATGTATGCGTTTGTATATCGTGCTGCAATGATTAGTTTATTAAATAGACAGGTTTTGTTGCTTAGTTTCCTGCAGGTAGAGCCATAACTATTGGTATACAGTGTGTGTGAATTATTAATGTAAAGAAAAAACTATCCACGGTTTTCCAGAGTTGTCCATGATTCAAGAAACGGTGCAGAGCGTCAGTCCCAGGACAAATGGCGTCACCTAAAACTCATTGTTTAAACTCAGACTCCGACTTGTAAATCTATTTATGCTCTACTTTTATGCAAATGCTTATAAGAGAGACATTATGATATAACAAATTAAAATGTTTATGTTTTTGTTTTTTGTTATTTTTCGAAATTTGAATGAATTTTGCAACACCTACTGTTAACCATAAAATCACTTTTATTTAAACTTAGACTAAATCAGATTAGGAAGAGATAAAGCCGCGTTTATTATTGAGATTTTGACTGGACATCAACAAAAGGGAATCATTTAGTGTAATTATACAACTTAGGTGCAAATTTATCACATTTTTTAATGTTATACAATTTAGTGTGAAGGTCAGTTAATGCTACTTTTAATGTAAAGGTTTTGTGGATTCAAAACAATCCACTGGTCAAGATATTTAAGTGCCCATTTACTTTACATCACGCGGGGTCAGGTTTGTGATCATTGCAGAAAATTGCTCCAAATGAGCAGATTTGCATTAACATCTTTATACTCATTTGGTTAAAGGGATTATAGGAAGAAAGTCAAAGCCATTGTTCGCCTTGACCTCCACAAATTTAATTAAAAGTTGTATTTAACCATTTAAAATCAGAACAAGTCTAGAGGGAAGCTGCTGTTGAAGGCTTTTGGTGTGTTTCTTTAATATTGCGATTTGTAATTGTACCAGTGGAACATGTACCAGTTTCAAACCAGTGTTCAACACTAATACAATCTATTGTGTGATCTATTGTGTAAATCTATAGATGACTTACTAAGGTGTATGCTTAGTCTGTCTAGGCCTGTATCCAGTCTAAGTCCCTTCAGGATTTGATTCAGAAACTCTGTAAAGCTAGAGATGGGTTTCACACTGATTGTAAAATGATGTTTCCATAGAAATAAAGAATTCAAAATGAAATAGTCTAACTTTCAGGGCCGGCCCTAGGCATAGGCGACCCAGGTGACCGCCTAGGACGCCATCTGCTGGAGGGGGCGCCGAATTGAATTTTTGAACCCCATACTCCCGCCATCTACAACATTTTCAGGCATAACTTTGGAACAGAAAGTGAGACTTTGTGTTGGAAACTAGAGATTTCAAGCTTTCAAACGAGCCTCCTGTGGTCCTTCTTCGCCCCCGGGGGGCTGTGTAACATCGCAATGAAAATTCGGAAATTTACTTCAGAAATGGAGGTTCCCCCTCCAAAAGAACTGTTTTATGATGCACATGCTCTGATTTTTTGTTGTTGTTGAATAGATAATCATACTATAACAATGATAATCATAATAGAATAAAAACAAGCCTTGGAAAGGCAAGGCAAGGCAAGTTTATTTGTAGAGCACAATTCATACACGAGGCAATTCAAAGTGCTTCACAGTTGCAGAAAAAATTACAAGAAACAGTTAAAATCAATCAATAAAACATCAACATAAAGTTAATCAATTACAGTAAAAAGCAAGTGCGAGTGCAGATAAAATACCTTCAGTTTTCATATGCACGGGTAAAAAGAGCTGTTTTCAGCCTGGATTTGAACATTGTCAGAGTTGAGGCCTGTCTCACATCCTCATGAAGACTGTTCCAGATTTTAGCTGCATGAACTGAAACGCAGCCTCACCGTGTTTATTATTGACTCTGGGAACCACCAGGAGACCCCTCCTGAAGTTCTCAGGGCCCGAGATGGTTCATACGGCTCTAACATGTCAGAGATGTACTTTGGTGCTAAACCATGAAAAGACTTGTACACAAGCAGAGCTGTTTTAAATTCTATTCTCTGAGTGACAGGAAGCCAGTGCAGAGACCGGAGCACTGGACTAATGTGGTCGTATTTCCTGGTTCTTGTCAGGATTCGAGCAGCAGCGTTCTGGATGTATTGCAGCTGTCTAACAGCTGGTTTAGAAAGGCCAGTGAGCAGCCGTTACAGTAGTCTAACCTGCTGGAGACAAATGCATGGATGAGTCTCTCCAAGTCTGGTTTTGACACTATTCCTCTGATCTTAGCAATGTTCTTCAGATGGTAAAAAGCTGATGATGTTATTGCTTTGATGTGGCTGTTTAAGTTCAGGTCTGAGTCCATGATTACTCCTAGATTTCTAACCTGATTTTTTGGTTTTAGAGCAAGAGACTCAAGGTGACTGATAACACTTTGTCTTTGTGTCTGTGGGCCAAGACAATGATCTCAGTTTTGTCTGAATTTAGTTGGAGAAAGTTGTTTTGCATGGAAATAACCTCATAAGTATTTTTTTTATTATTTTATTAAAAAAACACATGCAGCTAGAGTTCCCTAAAGGTAGAAACATATATAATGTCCTAAAAAGATACTTGAGGGAAGAAAAATAAAATTCCCTAAAAAAATAAATAAATTTGCTGCTGCGCACGAGGAATTGTTTTATTTTATTTTATTTTTTTGTTGCAAACAACACAACCCGTCAGAACATGAGCACAGGCTTTGCATGCAGTTTCAAGGTCCTAGGAAGATGTATGGTTAGAGGCAAAATCTCTCTTTCGACCAAGTCTTTGAATGAGTAGTAAACGTCAGCTGCTGATCACAATGAGCCTGAGCAACAAAGCTGAAGGTTGACCGCTAGGTGGGGCTGTTGCACAGTGCACACCGTGTCGAGTTTACCTTTACTACTATCAGATCTACTTAAACACTTAAACGCATTTACTGCTGAATAAAAGGAAGTATTTAACCACACATCAGCAAATACCAACAGAAACAATATTACAGACAACTGTCATTCAGAGCTCAGAGTATCAGACATAGCATTAACTACACTGACACAAGAAGGCAAAAGTCTTTACTGTAGTCAAACAGCTAACATAATATAATGTAAGCATCTTGCATTCCAAGATGATAGTATAACATAGTAAGTGGTTCTGCCTCCATTGAGCTCCAGCCACACAAAGCCTGTGCGCTCATGTTCTGACGAGACGTTTTGTTCGCAAAAAAAACAAAACAAAAACAAATTTAAAGTCCTGCCGCGCCAATAAAATAAAAATACACTTTTTTTTTTTTAGGGATGTTTTTTTCTCCCCTCAATTATCTTTTTTAGCACATTCTGTATATTTGTTCTCCCTTTAGGAAACTCTACGCCCCCGTAGTTACGCGTGTGTGTGTTTTTTTTTTTTTATAAAATACAAATTTTAAAAAGTTATTTTTGAGGTCATTTCCCAAGATAAAAAAAAATGCTTGTACATTATTTACATCTTATTCTATGTCTTTTCGGGGCTTCCGTAGATTGAAGCTAAAATTGTGACATGACTTAAAAATATACATTTCAACATTACAGTGGATAAAAAAACAGTCTGTGTATCTACAATAGCAGTGGATGTTACCCCACAGGTACATTCTGTTGTATTTTTTTGTACACTGATTAATGCATTTTGAAGGGAAATCATTTTGTTCTGTGAAATGAATGCCAATTTTGATTTAATGTGACATACTGTAATTTTTGTTACCCAATTCCAGTTTATAGGTTATAAAATGTAAGTTGTATTATTGAAAATATGGACTATTAAGTAGTGAAAGATTAAAACAAAGACATTAGTTAATTTTCTGCACATTTTTGTATAGACTGTTTTTTTCAGAGGCTTCTTCTGGTCCTGGATCCCTGGTGTTCCTCCCGCCGAAGCTGGATTCCTCTCTGTTCGCCTCAACTAACAGCGCTGCAACGGTCCAATTGGTTTGTTTATATGGACGCTAAGTATTGAAGGGGTGGTCGGACAATTCAAATTTGAGTGCACTCAAGGGTAACTATATTTTTGACAGATTTCTTTTTGTTTTTTGTTTCATGAGATCTCAAAAGAATTAGTGGTCGATATGTACACTGTCACATTTTTATGATCTGAATTAAATATAAGAAATAAGAAAACAAATTTGAATAAGAACCACATTACTTAAAACTTTAATCTGTTGTCCTGTGCTTCATTTGGAGTGGAATCTATGGTCTTCTGACCTTATGATTAGTACAACACCAACCTCCTCATCGCACCTCGATTTTTGATAATGCCTACCATAGATTATTAGCCTGCCTACAAGCAGAATTACCACCATAGGGTTACAACTTTATGATTTTAGCCTTGAAATAAGTTTATAAGTTCTTACCAGAATTTCACAGTCTGTAATGGCTGCTGTGTGTAAATAAGTTGTAGCACTTTATTTTATACTACCTTGATCTACATTATACTTAACAATGTAATCTGCTTTGTAACAATCTGTAATAACTTGTATCTATGTAGTTTACAATGGAATAATGTGTATTAGTACTTTGCAGGTGCATAATGTAATAAGACATAATGGGTTACCTGCAAAGTATTAATACACATTATTCCATCTAACCCTTAGGTTCAAGTTATTACACATTGTTACAAAGCCAATTACATTGTACTAAATTACAATGTATCAAGGGTAGTGTAAAATAAAGTGTTACCAGTGATTATAATAGAAGTCAATGTGGCAGAAACATGGCTTTAAGAGGAAGAGCGTTTTTATAAACTTTGCAAAATGCAGTTTTATGGTGTTCTGGCACTCGAATGCTAACTTAATATACCAATGAACATTAATTATGGGCCGCCCTGCGTTAGAAATGACCAAATGAGAGCAAAAAAATACAAACCAAAAGCTCTGAAAGGGTTCAGGGAGGGTCAAGGGTTCAGACCTTTAACCCCTATTTCTCAATTTGTTCACTGGCGGGATTCTCTTATGGATTCTGATTGCATTTAACCATTAAAGTAAAAACCGTTTTATAAATTGTCAAACATTTGAGAGTTATAACAGTCAAGTCCGAGTCCTCAGTTTGATGATCGAGTCATGAGTCCTGGAAATTATTTGCAAAACAAGTCACATGTCCGGGACTTGAGTACATCTCTGGTGTCAGGTGTATAATGACAGCCACGTGTCTCCTGTCCTGGCTGTTCAAAGAACTTTGGAAACTTAAACAAATGAAGGGATTTAGACCAGATACAGGCCTGGATAAGCACATACCTTAGTAAGTCATCTATACTCACACAATAGATTTTATTAGTGTTGAACACTGGTTTGAAACTGGTACATGTTCCACTGGTGGTACAATTACAAATCTTATCACAATATGTGTTAAAAAAACACCAAAAGCCTTCAACAGCAGCTTCCCTCTAGACTTGTGATTTTAAATGGCTAAATACAACTTTTAATTAATTTTGTGGAGGTCAAGGCGAACAATGGCTTTGACTATTTTCCTATAATCCATTTAACCAAATGGGTATAAAGATGTTAATGCAAATCTGCTCATTTGGAGCAATTTTCTGCAATGATCACAAACCTGACCCTGCATGATGCAAAGTAAATGGACATTTAAATATCTTTGACCAGTGGATTGTTTTGAATCCACTGGACCTTTACATTAAAAGTAGAATTAACTGCATTTCACATGAAATTGTATAACGTTAAAAATGAGATAAATTTGCACCTAAGTTGTATAATTACACTAAATGATTCCCTTTTGTTGATGTCCAGTCAAATCTCAATAATAAACACGGCTTTATCTCTTCCTAATCTGATTTAGTCTAAGTTTAAATAAAAGTGATTTATGGTTAACAGTAGGTGTTGCAAAATTCATTCAATTTCGGGAAAAAAAACATAAACATTTTAATTTGTTATATTATGTGTCTCTAATAAGTATTTGAATAAAAGTAGAGCACAAATAGTCGGAGTCTGTGAGTTTAAACAATGAGTTTTAGGTGACGCCATTTTGTCCTGGGACTGACGCTCTGCACCGTTTCTTGAATCTGGAAAACTCTGGAAAACCGTGGATAGTTTTTTCTTTACATTAATAATTCACACGCACTGTATACCAATAGTTATGGCTCTACCTGCAGGAAACTAAGCAACAAAACTTGTCTATTTAATAAACTAATCACTGCAGCACGATATACAAAAGTAAAAGTCTCCCTCGATGAGAAGCCTGTTTGATGATGATTTGCTGATTCCTTATTTCAGCTTCTGGGGTTTGATGCTAAACCTCAGTTTGGTGACGAACCCGCGAGCTCTGAGCTCTGCCTCCAGCTACAAAATAAGACAGGAATGATAATCAGTCTGTCACAGAAAAATACTTTTATTTTGAAGGGTAGGAGGAGTTTACCTGCTGCAGGATCTGGGTTTGGACGTCAGGATCAGCCAGGTTTGCGCTGCTGAGAAAGTTCACTTTGATTTTGTTGACCAGCGAGTTCACTGTTTAAAAAAAGAAAAATGTATAACAGCAATCTTCAATGAAGGTACTTGAGTCATCTTCTGTACTAGGTAGTTGAAGTCTCCAAACGTTTCGCCTCTCATCCAAAAGGTTTCGTCAGTGGACAAATTTCGGTCAGCGTAGATAAAGACCATGGGGAGGAGTTGGGGAAGGCCCGGTCCCTCCCCTCTAATCACAGCTACTCTCAACTGTGGGTAAACAACCTTTGAAGTAGAGCGTCTCTAACGACCTGCTAAGTCCCAGTATCGGTCAGTCCCGTCCTATTCATGGCTGATCACTGCTAATTACCTGCCTATTGTTCTTTGTTGGCCGAGGTTTCACCCGAAGGAGATTAGAGTATAGTAACGAGAGATTAAATCTGAGCCCGCCATTCCGGTTCATGGACGGGTTTTCTTTCCTGACAAAAATAGCTTCTTTTACTCTTCTTTCAAACCAACGTTCTTCTTTAGCTAACATTTTGACCTCCCCGTCCTCAAAGGAGTGGTTGGAGGCTTTGAGGTGGAGGTGCACCGCTGACTGGGAGCCGCTTGTGCTTTCTCTTCGGTGTTGATAAAGTCTCTGTATAACAGCAAGGCACTTTTTGAGTAGGAAATTACAGTTACACATCAACAAAACCAATATAAGCGACTCAACTGTACATTATATAAATAAATTAGAAATTAAATATACTATTAAGAGATTTTACACTTTTTTTTTCTCCATTTGGCCAGGGCTAGCAGAGAAGGCCCTGCTGGCCCTGACGGCACACCACTGGGTATAATATGGCCAGTTGTTAGAGGGCAGTAGCCCCCACCAGCAAGCCCTCACCCTGCTGCCCTAACTAGTTATTGTTGTGAGGCAGTTCTGGGGGGGGCTCCTCCCGGGTAACTGAGCTCCTCACCAGATCTCGGAGGGTGCGCCCAGCCACCCTGCTTGTTCTGGACCTAAACATGTCCACTCCAGAACCGAACCTCAAGAGCCGCTTTGGACCCGAGTGCGTAAAACTCCGCACAGCACTCGCTACAACAGCAGCGCCAACGTTTGATCGAGTTGCAATTTCTGTAACATCTGTCAGGAGCCTGTGCGCCGTCAGACGGTGACTTCGATTTGCAACAGTTTTCCTCTCATTCTGATCCGAGGGGAGAAGGAGAAGCGTCTGTGTCCCGTCCTCTGCCGCTAAACCTGTGGCTTTGTATCTGACACATACATTTAAATTTACGAGCTGATGTGCGGTGGCTCGCGCAAAGATAGATATGTCTTGCGTATACATTATCTTCGCTTTAACTAAAGCTTAAACCAGCACATTTGAGTCTGTACCGGCAGAGGAGGCGGGGCCAGAGCGCAGAGTCCAAACCAGAGTCTGAAGTTCAGAATGAGTGACAAAAGCAGCAGAGTCCTGGTCCACTGGGACAAAGCAAAACACTCAGCTTTATCCATTCACACTAACAGCCTGTTTTCAAAATATAAAAACTGGCATTTTCATTAAATTGTTTTGTATTTACATATTCTTAATGGCCTTAATCACCCAGACGAGCAAAATATATTGAATGTGGAAAACCTGCTAGAGTTCACTGTAATAATCGAGGAAATAAACATAATATTGCATGTGATCTCAATCGCGTCAAACTAGGGGGTACACGACTCGTCACCCAAAGCTTCAGGGGGTACACGGCTCCAAAAGTTTGGGAACCACTGCTCTAGATTGTTCCACAGATTTACACCTCTCCGGGTGATACAATGACTTTTTATAGTAGAATGAATACATTGTACTTTCGGATTATGAGTGCCCCTTAGATCGTATCTTCCCTCTCTTTATCAAACATTTGTTGTATATTGCTAGGGAGCTGGTTGTTCACTTCTTTGTATATGTGACCAGTCACTATAGAACACAAGTCAGTTCTGAGGCATTTTGAGATTTTCACAGATTATTAAAGTGTAGTCTACAAGCTTTCCAACAATGTGTAACACATGGAAATCTGATAATATTTTGAGACGTAGCTGCGATTTGAAGTTAACAATGCCAAAAAGGCAAAGGGCTGATGAAGCTCTCCAAAGTTTTGGGCAGTTCTCACCTCTCTAGCTGTTGAGAATAACAATAGGGCTCATTTACATCTAATTTACATAAGCCACACCCCCGTAAAGCTCCCCACTGTCATGTCATGTTATGTGTATGTTGTTGCTATGTGTATGTTGGGCCATAGTGATGTAGATAATGGACATAGTGTAATCAGCTGTACAGACAATTCTTAAGAAATAGATCATCTAAAAATGAAATGAAATATAAGAGCTACAAAAACAAATTGGTAACTACAGTGCCTCTCGAAAGTACTAATACACCTTGAACTTTTGCACATTTTCTCATGTTTACAAGTAACCATAAACAGAAAGATTTTATTTTGAATTTTTACTGAAAGTTCACACACAAGTAACAGACAACTGTGAAGTGAAAGCAAAATGATACATGATTCTGTTATTTTTCAAAAATAGAAAAGTGAAAAGTGGGGCGTGCATAAGTATTCATACAGCATTTTCTGAGTGCATTAAATTGCCTTATAACATTCCTAATGACTGCAGAATGTTCACACCTTGCCCTAACGTTTAAATAGAGGCCACCTGTGTGTAATCTACTCTCAGTATAATTCCAGCTGTTCTGTGAGGGCCTCAGAGCTATGGTCAGAGTGTATTGGTCACTAAAAACATCATGAAGGCCAAGGACCACACCAGAGAGGTCAGGGATAAAGCTGTGGAGAAGTTTAAAGCAGCGTTAAGTTATACAAAGATTTCCCAAGATTTGAACATCTCACGGAGCACTGTTCAATCCATGGAGCCAAATACAGGACATTTTGGAGCCTTTTTTGCGTGGCATTTGTTTGCTAAAGCATGAGTCAACAACCCAAATCAAAGCAGCTCTGCCTCTCCTCCTCGGCGGTGTTTACCCAGTATGTAAATACACACAAAGTCACGCCACTACAGCACGCTCTGAAACCAACCTCAAACTAGTCGGTTTGAACCTAAAAGTTTACGCTTTTAAATATACCAATACTGCTAGCTTAAACATGGAGAGGCTACTTCTGACAATTCATACGTAGTAAATAATTGATTAAAAACAGGATTAAAAGGTAGTTAAAAACCGGTAAAAAGGTTTTTCTTTCTAAGTAATTTGAATATTGTAAAATTGTTCAACCCCAGACTGAATATTTTATAGAAGAAGTCCTGCCAGTATGTGATATGAGTGAAACAAAGGCAGCAAGCTCCGGTTGTAATATTATTTGTAATTGTTTTACAGCTTGTGCCATCGAAATAAATGTCATTTCATCCTTGTTTACGTCTTCTTCTCTTTCAAGAAGCTGTTAGATTGGGTAATGCCAAACGGGAGAAAATGTGTTTGGTCAGGTGGGGGTTAAGAGAATAAGTAAATGTTTATACATTGAAAACAACACACTGGTCAGTGATACTCAAGTGTATCTTTACGTATATGCACACAGTTGTTTGGTGTCAGGTGAGGACAAGTTTGTGATCGTTACAGGAAAGGCTCCAAAAGAGCAGATTTGCATCACCATCTTATATCCCAGCTTTACATAGGATTATGGAGCGGAAGTCAAGGCCAGTGTCGCGCACGATCTGGGAAAGACAGTGTTTTGTGGATAACTCAGTAATTCATAATGTAATGTGAAATTGTATGAACACGAGATGCTGCTAGTACCACCGTTATTATTACCCCCATTGGGGATTGTCTGTAGCTGGACACATGATCTGAATTCTCTAAATTTTGCTTTGGGAAATACTTTGCATAGAGAAATACTGCTGTTTAGAGGCAGTGTAAATCTATACCACTCATCAGAAGACTGAGGACAAGCTGCAGACATCAGCAGACTTTAGGTATTGTAATGTTTTAGCAGGTCTACGTGCTGAAAATGGGCCGTGCTCTCCTTCTCCTGCTTTTTCTGGGTAAGATATTTTGATATTTGTGGTGTAACATATTATTAATCATACAAGTGCATTCAATTAGATCGACTGATTCAGTGTGTTAGGGACCAAGCAGTGTGGCCATGAGACAAAGGCATTAAACCTCCTGGCCTTATTGGCCACAAATATAAGTTGATAAAAGAGGTAGAATTAAAGCTGGATCATTTATTTATGTATTTATTTATGTGTGGCTTAGAAAGAAGGGGTCGACTGAGGCGTGGTGCGCTGCAGCTGACTGCAACGAGCGCATGTTGCATCTTCCCCTTTTCTCTGCTCATCTTTACATTAACATCGCACATTTTCAAGCTATCACGGGACATACGACTTTATTCCACTGAGAGTTCAACATTAGAAACACAAGATTGGCCCTTTAGGCTTAAACCTTTTAAATCTACAGCGTGTTTAAAAATATGATACCTAGCCCAACGTTGTCACATGGGTCACAGCACTTTTCAGAAAAGAATAAAGTCTTTGGAGCCAGGCTTTAAAGCAGTGTTTGGGAGGAGTCTGATGGTGTTTTAAATCTCCAGAGCACGTCTCCAGCCTGAACTACCCTCTCCGAGAATACTACTACATTGACATCGGTAAGCCATGGTACGAACTCGAGAATACTGCAGAGAAAACTACGACGACATGGCCATCTTCGACAACACGGAGGACTTTCAGCTCCTGTCCAAACCCGCAGGCTTCAGCAGCGTCTACGCCTGGATCGGCCTGCAGGATGAACCCGCGCACTGGAGACCAAACATGGGAAACAGCACCAACTCCTGGGTTTGGTCGGCCACGGGGAAACCGAGTCGAACGGGATACCAGAACTTCCACACTCCGAGTAACCCAGATAACTACGGTGCAGGAGAACTGTGTGTCGTAATGAATACTGATGGAACATGGAATGATATTAGCTGCACTGTTCAGTTCACCTTTGTCTGCTTCTCTGGTGAGTAAAAGTAGCTTGATATTAAAGATATTAGACAATCATGACAATCCCAGACAACATACGTAGATTAATTGTCCCATAGGACTGTTTGTTCTCTGCATTGACCCATCCTTTAATGTTGCCGAGGTTAACCTGCCAGGTGCAATGGGCGACTACAGTGCCTGTGCGCCCGGTGACTCATTTAGTTTAGTTTATTTATTTAAAAGGGACCATGTACAATTATAACATAAATGTTGCCATTTGATGCATTGTACCAGAGTTAGCCGGAGGCTAATTTACATCTGCAGTCCCTGGCAGGGAACGGACAACCCATAACAGAAAAAAGACAAGATTCACAAGACAAGGGGTTACCCAGAAAGACAAACCACATACATCATTACAGATTCATAAAAAACCCTTCGTCCTCCCATACAACCAGACAAGTATGGAGGACCGTGGCTGCCAAAACAATAAATAAATATATAAATAAATATATAAATAAATAAATAAAATAAAGATCAAATTTGCAGAGAAATGCATGCATTATTGTTATAAGTACATTTATTTATTTATATATTTATTTATTTATGTATTTATTATTTATTTATTTATTTATGTATTTATATATTTATTTCTGTATTTTTGTATTTATTTATTTTTGTTTTTATGTATTTATTTATTTATTTCTGTATTTATTTATTTATTTCTGTATTTCTTTCTGTATTTCTCTTAATGTATGCAAATCATGGGGTGGGTCTGGATGCCGCTGCTGTAAGGTGATTGGTTAATCTTTCTCCCTATGCTGGTAATCTTTGTCCAGCATAGACACGGCCAAACACGAGGTCTGCTTCAGTCTAGTCTATTGACAGTGGCACAGAGTGGGTCATCTTATGACCGGAGGATCGGCAGTTCGAATCCTGCAGGGGCACACTGTTGTTGTGTCCTTGGGCAAGACACTTCACCTGCTTTGCACCCAGTGTCTGCGTACACTGGTGTATGAATGAGCGTGTGGATCCTTGCTGGAAAGCACTTTGAGTGTAGAAAGGTGTCAGTGGTGCAGTGGGTAGAGCTGGTCGTCTCATGATCGGAAGGTCAGTGCTTTGAATCTCGCTTCCAGCATAAACATAGCCAAACATGAACTCCGCTTTAATCTAGCGCTTTTGCACCTACATTAGGCACTCAAAGCGTTTTCCAGCAAGGATTCACTCAGCCATTCACATGCTCATTCATACACCAATGTACGCAGACACTGGGGGCAAGGCAGGTGAAGTGTCTTGCCCAAGGACACAACGACATGTGCCCCTGCAGGATTCGAACTGCCGATCCTCCAGTCACAAGATGACCCGCTCTACTATCTGTGCCACTGTCAATAGACTGAAGCAGAGCTCGTGTTAAGCAGTGTCTATGCTGGACAAGGCATGTGTGCATGGAGAAAGATTAACCAATCACCTTACAGCAGCAGCATCCAGACCCACCCCATGATTTGCATACATTAAGAGAAATACAGAAATAAATACTGAAATAAATAAATAAATACAGAAATAAATAAATAAAAACAAAAATAAATAAATGAAAACAAAAAATAATAAATAATACAGACATAAATAAATAAATACAAAATAAATACAGAACTAAATACAAAAATACAGAAATAAATATATAAATAAATAAATATATAAATAAAAACATAAATAAATATATGAATAAATAAATGCATTTATTACAATAAATGCATGCATTTCTTTGCAAATTTGATCTTTATTTTATTTATTTATTTATATATTTATTTATTGTTTTGGCAGCCACGGTCCTCCATAGTCAAGACACAAACACAATACAGACAAACAACAGAGTGTAAAACCAAAGAGGGCTGGCATGGCTAGTGTGTGCAATGCTGGCTACTTTTTAGATGCTTTTCGAGTTCAGTTTTAAAGCCCTTGATGGTCGTGCATGTCTTTATATTGTCAGGTAGACTCATCTCCAGATTATGAGTTTGCATCTAGCTGGAGGTTAATGGGGAAACCAGAGCCCTTGGGCAGCAGTTAGTTAGTGCTATCCTTTCTGTGTGGAGTTTGCCTCTTCTCACCGTGTCTGTGTGGCTTCCTCTTTAGCTAAAAACATCAAACCATCACTCAAAAACACTGAGGCGAGAGTGCGAGAGAAGATAGAAAACATATAACACTAATTACTGGGATTGTTGAACACGTGTAAACACACTCACTTTCCTTTGTTTCAGACAATGGATCAGAAGTCTCCTACACGTACGTCTCCAGCACCAAGTCATGGTCTGATGCTGTCGCGTACTGTCGAGCAAACCACACAGACCTGGCGATGATCGAGGACGAAGCTACAACACCAAAGTCTTTAACGTAAGACCAGACGGAAACATGAGTTGGATTGGGCTGAGCAGGAAGCCCTGGCACTGGGTCGATGGATCCCCACTCACCTTTAACAGCTGGCAGGGAGGAGCACCAATCAACACTGGCACCCAGTACTGTGTGGCAGAGGACAACGATCACAAGTGGACGGCAGCTGAATGTAGCAACACAAAACCCTTCATCTGCCACAAAGGTAAACGGTGACGTTTATGATCCAATTTTGAGCCGAGAGAATGAAGCTTCATTAAATATTTAAAACAAAGACATTGCTTTTCTGCACCATTATATCATCACAGAAAGACATTTAAAACAGAAGTCTTACTAACATGGGCCTCAAAATGCAATCTCGTGCCCCCGACTTAATCACCCCAGTTTATTATTTTCTTTTATTAATTTGCTGTTATACATTTTTCTGTTTTTAAACAGTGAACACGCTGGTCAACAAAGTCAAAGTGAACTTTCTCAGCAGCGCAAACCTGGCTGATCCTGACGTCCAAACCCAGATCCTGCAGCAGGTAAACTCCTCCTACCCTTCAAAATAAAAGTATTTTTCTGTGACAGACTGATTATCATTCCTGTCTTATTTTGTAGCTGGAGGCAGAGCTCAGAGCTCGCGGGTTCGTCACCAAACTGAGGTTTAGCATCAAACCCCAGAAGCTGAAATAAGGAATCAGCAAATCATCATCAAACAGGCTTCTCATCGAGGGAGACTTTTACTTTTGTATATCGTGCTGCAGTGATTAGTTTATTAAATAGACACGTTTTGTTGCTTAGTTACTGCAGGTAGAGCCATAACTATTGGTATACAGTGTGTGTGAATTATTAATGTAAAGAAAAAACTATCCACGGTTTTCAAGAGTTTTCAAGATTCAAGAAACGGTGCAGAGCGTCAGTCCCAGGACAAAATGGCGTCACCTAAAACTCATTGTTTAAACTCACAGACTCCGGCTTGTAAATCTATTTATGCTCTACTTTTATTCAAATACTTATTACACATAATATAACAAATTCAACTTTATATGTTTTTAGTGTGTTCTTTGTTTTCCCCCCCTAAATTTGAATGAATTTTGCAACACTTACTGTTAACCATAAAATCACTTTTATTTAAACTTAGACTAAATCAGATTAGGAAGAGATAAAGCCGTGTTTATTATTGAGATTTTGACTGGACATCAACAAAAGGGAATCATTTAGTGTAATTATACAACTTAGGTGCAAATTTAGCACATTTTTAATGTTATACAATTTAGTGTGAAGTTCAGTTAATGCTACTTTTAATGTAAAGGTTTTGTGGATTCATAACAATCCACTGGTCAAAGATATTTAAGTGTCCATTTACTTTACATCACGCGGCGTCAGGTTTGTGATCATTGCAGAAAATTATTCCAAACGAGCAGATTTGCATTACCATCTTTATACCCATTTGGTTAAAGGGATTATAGGAAGAAAGTCAAAGCCTTGACCTCCACAAAATTAATTAAAAGTTGTATTTAACCATTTAAAATCAGAACTAGTCTAGAGGGAAGCTGCTGTTGAAGGCTTTTGGTGTGTTTTTTTAACTCATATTGTGATAAGATTTGTAATTGTACCACCAGTGGAACATGTACCAGTTTCAAACCAGTGTTCAACACTAATAAAATCTATTGTGTGAGTATAGATGACTTACTAAGGTATGTGCTTATCCAGGCCTGTATCTGGTCTAAATCCCTTCATTTGTTTAAGTTTCCAATGTTCTTTGAACAGCCAGGACAGGAGACACGTGGCTGTCATTATACACCTGACACCAGAGATGTACTCAAGTCCCGGACATGTGACTTGTTTTGCAAATAATTTCCAGGACTCATGACTCGATCATCAAACTGAGGATTCGGACTTGACTTTTATAACTCTCAAATCCATTGTCTGAAAGGAAAGTGAGTGTGTTTACACGCGTTCATCGCAATCACAGTGTGGGGCTGTTTTGTCGCCTCAGGTCCTGGACAACGTGATATCATCAATGGAAAAATGAGTTCACAAGTTTAACTAGATATTTTGCAGGAAAACCTGAGACATTCACAACAGTGTGTAATAACTAAGTGAACCCCTTGTATTAAATAGCTGCTGATCCTTCTTTTGCAGCAATAACTGCTTTTCTGTAGTTGCAGATTCGACGCTCACAATGATCAGGATGAATCTTGGACCATTCCTCTTTACAAAACTGCTGTAGTTCAGTGAGATTCAGGTGGTGTACTTACTTATTCCATGTTGTCCTGTGAATGTTTACATGTTATGGCCAATAAAAATATGATAAAATGTAAATGTTTGGGTGATATTAGTTTAAGCAGACACTGTTTAATCATTCCTGTGATTTTAATAAAGATCAGACCACATTTAGTGTCCAATTTTGGCAGAAATGTAAGAGATTCCACACGTTGTGCTCACTTTGTCCTCCCACTGTATGTACAGATACATATAATACGATAATAATAAGGCTGTTGATAATATTGCAAAGACGACGATGACAACAGCTATAATTATCATTGTTCATAATAGGTGCCGATTATAACAGTATAATAATAATAATAATGCATAGAGTTGATTATAAAAATTATGACAAATGTAACACTTAAATAATAAGTAAATAAATAGAATGGTAACTGGTGTTTATAAGTCATGATCAATCAATCAATCAATCAATCTTTATTTATATAGCGCTTTTCATACATGTCATGTAACACAAAGTGCTTTACAGATTTAAAAACATTCTCTCACACCCACCTCCTCCCTCCTCCTCTGATTGGATATGGTATTATGTGACTGGGAAAGAAAAAAAAATAGTAACCACAGACATTTCTATTATCGTTCTACGTCTCATCAGATTTTCATCTTGTAAAATGTAAAAGCTTTTCATTATCAGTGCTGCTAATCGTAAAATTTGCAATAACATAACTGTACTTCATAAATAAACACCACCAGCAGGCTAAATTGGGTTGCTGCGGGTAAACCAAGGACTGGACCTGTATTTGAGCATAAAAAACAGATGGATAAGCAATTTAAAAGGACGGAGCATAATCTGAGGGCTGACTCTTTAGTGCGAAAACTGTTGCAAAATAATGTGCAAGACTTTTGGAAAGAAGTCCAGGTTATGAATGCTGCAAAAGTTCCTCTGCCCTCTAGTGGTGAAGGAGTTACAGGGCCTGATAATGTTGTGGAGCTGTGGAGAAAGCATTACAGTGATTTATTCAATTGCGTAAAAAGTAAAAAACTTTAGTATTGGTGACGTCTCCCTGACAATGTGAATGTCACTGAGGAGGTAACTAAAGCCATCAGGAAACTATCAATGGGTAAATCTTCTGGCTTGGATCAAATCACAGCGGAGCATTTAACATTTGCCAGTCATAGAGTTGTGGTATTACTTGCTTTATGTTTTACTGCAATGTTAACGCATGGTATATTGCCCAGCTCTATGCTGTCTGTTGTACTTAGTGAAGGATAAAACAGGGAAAATCTCCAGTATTGACAATTACAGACTGATTGCATTGGCCTGTGTCATATCAAAGGTTTTTGAAATTGTACTCCTGGATAGATTTCAGAAATATGTTGTCACCACTGATGAGCAGTTTGGTTTTAAAAGTCAACATGGAACTGCCTCCAAAGCGTTTGACCGCATTAATCATGGCAAACTGTTTGAAAAACTGCAACAGCGAGGGGTTCCTTCCTACCTAATCCGGGCCCTAGGTTTTTGGTACACACATCAAACAATGCAGGTTAGATGAGGAAGTGCGACATCAAGTCCTTTTTCTGTGACTAATGGGGTGAGGCAGGGTGGGATCCTGTCTCCCATGCTTTTTAACCTTTACATGGACGATTTCATCAAGTTTAACCCGAAAAAGAGTGTTGTGATGATTGTGAGGACTAGAGAGCAGCGTAAGGCTGTGTTTCCCATGTTCAACTTGTCAGGAGGGGAACTGGCAGTTGTGGAAAAACTGAAGTACCTCGGTCACATCATCAGGAGTGACGTGAGGGATAATGCACGACAAATTCAACTTTATATGTTTTGTTTGTTTTTTTTTCGAAATTTGAATGAATTTTGCAACACCTACTGTTAACCATAAAATCACTTTTATTTACACTTAGACTAAATCAGATTAGGAAGAGATAAAGCTGTGTTTATTATTGAGATTTTGACTGGACATCAACAAAAGGGAATCATTTAGTGTAATTATACAACTTAGGTACAAATTTATCACATTTTTTAATGTTATACAATTTAGTGTGAAATGCAGTTAATGCTACTTTTAATGTAAAGGTTTTGTGGATTCAAAACAATCCACTGGTCAAAGATATTTAAGTGTCCATTTACTTTACATCACGCGGCGTCAGGTTTGTGATCATTGAAGAAAATTGCTCCAAATGAGCAGATTTGCATTACCATCTTTATACCCATTTGGTTAAAGGGATTATAGGAAGAAAGTCAAAGCCATTGTTCGCCTTGACCTCCACAAAATTAATTGAAAGTTGTATTTAGCCATTTAAAATCACAACAAGTCTAGAGGGAAGCTGCTGTTGAAGGCTTTTGGTGTGTTTTTTTAACACATATTGCGATTTGTAATTGTACCACCAGTGGAACATGTACCAGTTTCAAACCAGTGTTCAACACTAATAAAATCTATTGTGTAAATCTATAGATGACACACACTAAGGTGTGTGCTTAGTCTGTCTAGGCCTGTATCCAGTCTAAGTCCCTTCAGGATTTGATTTGATTTGAATATTTTATTTCGAGCTAAAGAAGAAAAGAAAAACAGAAATATATATATACATAATAAAGAAAAAAGAAAAAATAATTTACATTACAGCTCGAAAAGGAGTGGGAAGAAGACAAGCTTATTAACTCCCACCCCTGTTCATAACTTCAATAACAATAACTAACAATAGTGCATATTTCTTACCATTTTACAAAACAACTATCAACCGAGTTGGTTACATATTAACAATTGCGACACTGCATTATACCAGGTCAACATTCACAGTATCTCACACGCTACTACCAGTGTATTATTTCTGTCTCCCATACAGAATTCATTACCATGTTGGCATTACCGTTATTCACCATCACCATTACAACCCATAACATTACTCTGTATCAAAGGGTTTGAATGATACATAAAATACTCCACATTTGTTCATGAAAGGTACAGTAATCGCAGACTGATTGATGCTCATGATAACAAGAATAGTCTTAATGATATGTGTTAAAAGGGATTCGGGGCTTTTCTTTCTTTTTCTTCTTTTCTGTGACTGGACCTGCTGCCAGAGGGGAGCAGCCCCCGAGCAACCGGACCATCATTTGTTAAGTGTCCTATACTATGCATTAAAAGAGACAATTTTAGGAGTCTGCTGCCAGAAGAGGGTTTCCTCGAGCTGCCGGCCCCCACATTTCTGCCCTATACTATGGGTTATGTTGAATGCGGAGTACATAGATATGTGCATGTTTTATTTAAGAATTTAGTTCCTTTTGAAGAGTTATATTTTTATGTGAAGTTATGCTTTTTTAGCTATTTAGAAATATTAACCATAAGTTTGTCCGAGGTGTTCTCTTTACAGTTCTTTATTACAGGGGAAAGTTACAGATCCGAGGGGGGATGTGTGAGAACAGAACAATGAAACCCTCCCCCAGGGAAAAAAGGAAAACGTGTGGAAGAGAATGAACTCATAAAATGGCCGCGAAGGGCGGAGCCAAACGTCACATGACGGATCGGAAGCCAATGGAACAACGACACGTAGTCTAGGCTCAAATAATATGGTGTGAGGTGAAATTGTGACGTAAGCTCTGACTCCTCCCAAAGGAAATAGTTTTTGGGTACACGGGGAAAAACTTGGGTAGAGACTGCTAGGGAACTTTGGGACGAGGACAGGGCACCCTGCTTAGGTGGCTCTGTATTAGGGAATAAAGTTTTCGTGATTTTAATCTCCCGAATCTTGGTCATCTATCCTGGTATGTCATTATTAGCTGTTAGAGGAGTGTTGACGGACAAAAGCTAATCTACTTCGCCAGTTTTGAACACGCGGTTGTCCGGGAGTCAGGTAATTAGCATAGAAACAAAGAAACGCACTGGTACTGATATTGATTTGCTCTTTAAAGGTAATCGAGGACAACTTAAGAGAAATAGATATTTCTTCACTTTATATTACCATCAGCATCAATAGCAATACTGCTGTCTGAATCGATTGAGTTTGATTCTAAGAATAATCCACAGATTGTTAAGTATTAATCCTAGACTGTTACATTTAAAGTTTAAAGGTGCACAGCGCAAGTCTATGAGTTCTTGCAGAACTATGACCCCTTTGGCGACAAGCGGAATTGCATCCAGAGTTGTGCACGCTCATGGAACACACGCACGCTTGCACGAGCACGAGCAGTTCAGAACACAACAGCGACAGCGATGGCACAAATCTTTTGTTTAGACTCGTAATGTCTACAGAGGTAAGAAAGTTATAAATCTATGTGAATGGAATTTGCATTTGAGTAAACTACATATTAATGTTTGAGAGGAAAAACGGGGGTTGTAGGAGAAAACGTTTTTCACCATTTCTACCTGTTTTGTGTTATGATTGGATTATAATGGAAATGCGTTCATGAATAAGTTATTACTTTGTATAAGCTAAAAAAAAAAAAAGAATCACACCAAACACCCTATTAGTTGGTCAAAAAAGTGCAAAAATGTCTCAAGCTAATAAACTAATAATCAAATGGCTCTGACATTATCTTCTAAGCTAAAACAGCCTAATCCACCGAATATTTACTGGGGTTTAGCCTGTTTTATTAATCTGCTAAGTAGCATATTCCAATAGCAGTATATCATTATTAGAGACTAATTTGCTCATTGTTTTCTAATTATGAAGCTTACATACCAGCATTTTACATCACACTCCACAAAGCTGAACTGATTTACCTGAACAGCCTACAACAGTGCTGATTTATTTATTAGGTATTTTGACAGGGACAGTACACATTGATAAACATTTCTGTGAATTGTGCCAATACTTTTCAACTACTGTCCCTGGGCAAGGTGTGTAGTGCCCCCAACAAGTTTCACTAGTTTAGACATTTAGAAGGGGGAAAAAAGGTTACCTGTACACATAACATGGAATTAGTTCACTCAGTACAAGGTCATATTTGCAGGGAAAGAGACCGTGCATGGGCCGGTAGTTATGCAGTTCAGGACAAAGCAAACTTGATGAAGATGAAAATAGTTATTTGCTATAGTAAGTAGAAGGCCTGCTGTACAATATGAGGGAAGTAAAATAAGTATCCCGTTATCATTGTATTTTCTTTCCTGTGATGTGTAGAATAATACAGCATGTATTTTATCACAATAACAACATATTTTATTTTTTCCTTTAGAATTACAGCTCAAATCAATTTGATGTTCCTATGGAGAGAAGCACTGAGGACAGCAGTGGCAGCAGGGGCAGGGAAGGAGGCCGGGAAGGTGCAGAGGACAATCAAGATCTAGACTGATCAGTGAGGAGGACAGACAATTATCCTTACCCTTTTGGCATTTATGTTGGCTATAAAGAAGCACCATTCAGGCAATAAACAAGTAGTGAGCACATCAGAAAATATGGCTACGAATTAGGGAAGAAACGGCTTTATTGTAAATAATTCCATGTTTGTAAAAATAAATAAATATGCACTGCTTATGTTTGACTTTGAGTCTGTTCAGGGAGCTGATGGCATCTCCTAGAAAAACAAAACATACATTTTTTGCCATTAGAACAGTTATTTTATTATGGAAAAGGACATGGAAGTGATGTGGCAAAAATATTAATGAAAATAGGAATCTTGCATAAATACACACTAAAAGAAAAAACAAATGTTCATTGTAAAACAATGAAAAACTAACACAACATACCTGCCCTCTGTGGACTTGTGACTGCACCAGATCAACTGTAGGAGGGGGCACAATGCCAAACAGAGGTCCCAGATACCAAGGGTCATCTGGTCTCAAGCTTCGTTTTCTTGAGAGTTCTCCTGCAGACTGAAGTTTTATTCCTAGAATTTTTGTCTGCAGGTCAGGGATGTAACTGTAGTCTTTTGCCTCTTTGTATCCGGTCTGTGACTTCTTGCTGTACAGTCGTTCTTGCCTGCAGAACAAATTATGACATTAGTTCCCAAAACATGCATTATATAGGAAAGTCATAAAGTAATCACTTACAACACTTGGCCTTTGTGGTTGTGGTGGTTGTAGTCCAACGCTGCAAGAAATGTCCTGGCGTCATATGAAACGGCAAAGGTAGATCCGGGGCGTCGGGAATGGAAAACACCCCTCTCCATCAATCTCTCCTTGTTATAAAACACAAACATTACATTAGAAAATGCCTATCATTATCTCAAATACAAATATTCAGATTTACTTACGGAAAAAAAAGTCCAGAGACAAAGCACATAAACCACAGAATTACCTGAGGACTCCATTCGTCAGCTAAAACAGAAATACAGATGCATGTTAGCTATTTGAGGATTTGCAAATACATGCAGTTTATAAATCACCAAGGGCAACAACACTGTTTTAGTCTGTAATCGGTTGATAATGGCAGCCCTCTTCTCTGTCCAAAACTCCCTTACAGCTGGTACGCAGTAGAAATGCTGTATCCCATAGTAGAAGATGTCACCATTCTCATGTTCATGTATTTGAAGAAGAGGGCGATCTCAGTGTAATTATTCCCAGACAATAGCCCGTTTGCTGCAAGCATAAAGTCCTTGCGTCCCATGTTTGAGCAACGGCTGGTTGTTTCACATCCACAACTTGTGTCCACGTGGGCAAAACTATGCAGATAAAGAATAAGCATTACAAATGCACCTACATTATTTTCCATTTGATATTGTTGTTCATGACTTTTTATAAAACACTACATAGACACTTAGTACTCACCCACTCCACTATAACAGCAGACCCGGTCACAAATGTCCATGACAGCTTCTTCTAGCCCAATGATGAGAAGTTCATCCATTTGATTCCGCATTGGACCACCAGTGCTGTGTAACAAAAACATTTATTCACACCTTTACAAGGAAAAGACTGTAGGAATTGCATTATGACAAAACATACCACAAAGATATAGGGGCGACATAATCGGAGTCATATGGGTCTGTGGCCTGTTCTCGCTCAAACTCTAGCCTGTACAAAAGAAAACAAAGTATCTTAGCCAATAATGTTTGAAAAAATGCACATGAATACATTATTGACCTCAGACGAAGTAAAAAGAGATTATTATTATTATTTATTTGCAATTTACACACCATCTAAACCAGGACCAATTCAGGAGGACTAACTCAGAACACAACCAGGACTACAGCAGGTCTGAACTAGGTCTAGACTATGAATAAACCAGGTCTAAAGTAGGACTAAACAATGACTACAAATGTATATGGGCTGCGCTCTTCACAAATAACAATTGATTAGAATCGAGTACACAGTAACAGCAACGTTAGCCTATCAAGTAACATGTTTTCTCCCCTCATACCTCATATAAACTACATGCAAAATGTACCACATTCCCGGGAACATTTCACTGATTTTGCCGAAAAAGAAAACATATATACACAACTGCGTTGAAAATGCAGCCGTGTTGGTCAAGGACATGAGCTCTTTTTAGCATTTTGCATCATTTTGAAGACGTTAGCCAAACACAAAAGGCTACCGGTAAACCATACACAAAAACATAGTTAGCATCTTTTATGTTATGTTTTATGTTGCACGATTGCTCCGAAGAAAATTCCTAGTTTGTGAACCTGTTTACTGACCATGACAATAAAACCAATTCTGATTCTACATTTAGCTAACGCTACACTACACGCTACACTACACGCTAAACACATAGCATTACAACTATTACGCATCGTCATTTGTTCACATAGGTTTACCGTATCAGACATTACAGACTGTATCTTACCATTTTAGCAAGAAGAAAGCCAACTGAGGGTCCGTTTGAGCCCGAGAGCGTAGCTGACGTCTCCCCATTTGTTGATGAACGCCTTTCCGATGTTGACTCTCGTCTTACTCCGACGCCTGTCTCACTCCAATTTGCCCCTTTTGGTTCAACTAGACAAACGTTTTATCTTCTTTATCTTACGTGGAGTTTGCGTTGCTGTTTGGGATGAATTAGAGTTCATCTTCTCTTACAATCCATCCTCTACTTTGGCAAAAGTCGCTGGAGTCTTCGCTGATGCAGATAATGGCGGAATACACAAACTCCCCAGAGCTACTAGCCAGGTGCGCGTGAACGCGCATGACGTCACGCCCAGGCTCAAACCTTAAGATTCCAACCCGAATCCCTCTTATTTATTTGACTGCACAGGATTATAGGGGCAATGGCAGTGATCAGACAGGAACTCATTCAGCACATCAGGCAATTGTTTAGGCATGTATGGGTTAGAAAACGGTTATTTTTAACATTTACAGTTGCGCATAGCACCTTTAAAGTTAAAATAGTGATGATAACAACACAACAGCAACAACAATAACAATGGCAATAACAACTGCAATAGTATATTAGTAACAACCACAATATACTTCATTATTAGTTAGATCTGACCTTTAAAGTATACAGCACTTTGTGACACCCATTAGTAAATCAAGTACCCATTTCCTCCTTCTGGTACAATGACCATACCATTTTTTTATATCTTGATTTGAAATGATGAATATTTGGACATTGTTTATATTCTGCCCCCAATTTGTTCCAGAGTTTAACTCCACATACAGACACACACATACTTTTCCTAGTGGAAGACACTGCTTGAACCTTAAAGTTGTCACACCCCTCAGGTTATATCCCCCTTCTGTGCGTGCAAAAAGCATTTGTATCCTTGCAGGTAGCACATTTTTGTTGGCTTTAAACAGAAGTTGGGCAGTAGATAAATCAACTAAATCATGCATTTTTAACAGTTTAGACTGCAGAAATAATATATTAGTGTGATCATAATATCCTACTTTATGTATAATTCTTACCGCACGTTTTTGGAGTATAACAAGGGGGTGTAATGAACTTTTATAGTTATTACCCCAAACTTCTACACAGTAATTTAGATATGGCAAAACTAATGAACTATATAACAAAAATAATGCATTGTAATTTAAGAAAAACTTTGCTTTGTTAATGATTGAGATACTTTTGGAGACTTTACCTTGTATGTGTCTTATGTGTGGTTTCCAGCTTAATTTACTGTCAATGGTGACTCCTAAGAATTTAATTTCAGATACTGTATCTAAAACTACACCGTCTATAATTACTGAGTCTGGTTTTCCATTATAATTACCGAAAAACATTACTTTTGTTTTATTTAGGTTGAGGGACAATTTGTTAATGTCCATCCATGTTTTTAATTTCCTTAGTTCACAGTTTATGTTAGTTACTAAAGTACTATAATTGTCATTGGAATAGAAGACGTTTGTGTCATCTGTGAAAATCACTAATTTTAATAATTTAGACACATTAAAAATGTCATTAATATATAAATTAAACAACTTTGGGCCTAAGACAGATCCCTATGGGACCCCACAACCAATGTCCAAATAACCTGATGTAAACTCCCCCATCTTCACATACTGTTTGATTTGATTCAGAAACTCTGTAAAGCTAGAGATGGTTTTCACACTGATTGGAAAATGATGTTTCCATAGAAATAAAGAATTCAAAATGAAATAGTCTAACTTTCAGGGCCGGCCCTAGGCATAGGCGACCCAGGTGACCGCCTAGGGCGCCATCTGCTGGAGGGGGCGCCGAATTGAATTTTTGAATCCCATACTCCCGCCATCTACAACATTTTCAGGCATAACTTTGGAACAGAAAGTGAGACTTTGTGTTGGAAACTAGAGATTTCAAGCTTTCAAACGAGCCTCCTGTGGTCCTTCTTCACCCTCGGGGGCTGTGTAACATCGCAATGAAAATTCAGAAATTTACTTCAGAAATGGAGGTTCCCCCTCCAAAAGAACTGTTTTATGATGCACATGCTCTGATTTTTTGTTGTTGTTGAATAGATAATCATAGTATACTATAACAATGATAATCATAATAGAATAAAACAAGCCTTGGAAATAACCTCAAAAGTATTATTATTATTATTATTATTATTATTATTATTATTATTACACATGCAGCTAGAGTTCCCTAAAGGTAGAAAAACTATATAATGTCCTAAAAAGATAATTGAGGGAAGAAATAAAAAATTCCCTAAAAAAAAAAAGTGCTGCTGCGCACGAGGAATTGTTTGTTGTTGTTGTTGTTGTTGTTGCAAACAACACATCTCGTCAGAACATGAGCACAGGCTTTGCATGCAGTTTCAAGGTCCTAGGAAGATGTATGGTTAGAGGCAAAATCTCTCTTTCGACCAAGTCTTTGAATGAGTAGTAAACGTCAGCTGCTGATCACAATGAGCCTGAGCAACAAAGCTGAAGGTTGACCGCTAGGTGGGGCTGTTGCACAGTGCACACCGTGTCGAGTTTACCTTTACTACTATCAGATCTACTTAAACACTTAAACGCATTTACTGCTGACTAAAAGGAAGTATTTAACCACACATCAGCAAATACCAACAGAAACAATATTACAGACAACTGTCATTCAGAGCTCAGAGTATCAGACATAGCATTAACTACACAGACACAAGAAGGCAAAGGTCTTTACTATAAACTGTAGTCAAACAGCTAACATAATATAATGTAAGCATCTTGCATTCCAAGATGATAGTATAACATAGTAAGTGGTTCTGCCTCCATCGAGCTCCAGCCACACAAAGCCTGTGCGCTCATGTTCTGACGAGATGTTTTGTTGGCAACATTTTTTTTTTTTTAAAGTCCTGCCTGTGCGCCGCGCCAATAAAATAAAAATAAACTTTTTTTTAGGGATGTTTTTATCTCCCTCAATTATCTTTTTAGCACATTCTGTATATTTGTTCTCCCTTTAGGAAACTCTACGCCCCCGTAGGTACGTGTTATTATAAAATACAAATTTTAAGTTATTTTTGAGGTCATTATTTACATCTTATTCTATGTCCTTTCAGGGCTTCCGTAGATTGAAGCTAAAATTGTGACATGACTTAAAAATATACATTTCAACGTTACAGTGGATAAAAAACAGTCTGTGTATCTACAATAGCAGTGGATGTTACCCCACAGGTACATTTTGTTGTATTTTCGTACACTGATGAATGCATTTTGAAAGGAAATCATTTTGTTCTGTGAAAAGAATGCCAATTTTGATTTAATGTGACATACTGTAATTTCTGTTACCCAATTCCAGTTTATAGGTTATAAAATGTAAGTTGTATTATTGAAAATATGGACTATTAAGTAGTGAAAGATTAAAACAAAGACATTAGTTAATTTTCTGCACATTTTTGTATAGTTTTTCAGAGGCTTCTTCTGGTCCTGGATCCCTGGTGTTCCTTCCACCGAAGCTGGATTCCTCTCTGTTCGCCCTGGTGCCTGGTTCCCTGGTCCACTGCCTCAACTAACAGCGCTGCAACGGTCCAATTGGGTTGTTTTATATGGACGCTAAGTATTGAAGGGGTGGTTGGACAATTCAAATTTGAGTGCACTCAAGGGTAACTATATTTTTGACAGATTTTCTTTTTGTTTTTTGTTTCATGAGATCTCAAAGAATTTGTGGCCGATTTGTACACTGTCACATTTTTATGATCTGAATTAAATATTAAATATTGAATAAGGAAATAAGAAAACAAATTTGAATAAGAACCACATTACTCTGTTGTCCTGTGCTTCATTTGGACTGGAATCTAAGGTCTTCTAACCTTATGATTAGTACAACACCAACCTCCTCATCGTACCTCGATTTTTGATAACGCCTAAAATAACGCCTTGAAATAAGTTTATAAGTTCTTACCTGAATTTCACAGTCTGTATTGTAATGGCTGCTGTGTGTAAATAAGTGGTAGCACTTTATTTTATACTATTTTTTTATATTTTATACACTTTATTTTATACTGGAGGGTCAAGGGTTCAGACCTTTAACCCCTATTTCTCAATTTGTTTACTGGCGGGATTCTCTTATAGATTCTGATTGCATTTAACCATTAAAGTAAAACTGCTTTATAAATTGTCAAACATTTGAGAGCTTTAACAGTCAAGTCTGAGTCCTCAGTTTGATGATCGAGTCATGAGTCCTGGAAATTATTTGCAAAACAAGTCACATGTCCGGGACTTGAGTACATCTCTGGTGTCAGGTGTATAATGACAGCCATGTGTCTCCTGTCCTGGCTGTTCAAAGAACATTGGGAACTTAAACAATGAAGGGATTTAGACCAGATACAGGCCTGGATAAGCACACACCTTAGTAAGTCATCTATACTGTTGGCTATTTCTATATCTGTTTTTGTTATAATAGGCTTTAATTATATGAAACTGTGTTGATTGTAATATGTGCTTTTGGGGTGCTTTGAAGTGTTGTATTGTTGTCCTTACTCTTTGAGTCCACTGGGGGGCAGTGTGTTATAATATGGAGTCAGATTGCGCAGAAGCAGCCCAAGGACATTGATTGGTTATTCAACAAGTAGCCGCCTACCTCCGTGTCTATAAACTGAAGCTACCGAGCCACGCCTCTCTCTCTCTCACCCGCTGGCCGTCCTGTCCTCATGTAGCCGTTACCATAACTTCTGTCTTAGATTGTAAATTCAGGGAATAAAACAATGATTTTGATTTTAATAGAACGAGCATCCGTATTCTTTTTCATCCTTATTTTTGAATAATTTCTTTAATTGGTGACCCTGATGTGATATTTGGGTGGAAAAGAAACGAGATGGCTCCGAGTTTTTGTCGAACAAAGAAACGTGGTCCCGCGCCAGAAAACAGACTCACAAGGTAAGAAAAATACCTTAATTTGTTTATATTGGCTATGATAAAAAAAGAATAAGAAAAACCCTTGTACGTCTGTTTTATGGTGTTTGAGATTTTGAGACCACGCTAAATTTAAAAATAAGAAATAAAATAAAAAACGAAACTTAAGAAAATGCAACTTAACTAATTTGAGTGACGTGTTCAGATTGTACGCCTTAAAGCGTCAAAAAATGTCCCTATAAGACCTGTCTAGTTACGTTTTATCGAAGTTACATCATTTTTAGCTGTGCCTCAGAAAAACAGGCCGCAGTGCACACATGCTTGAATCTCGGTTTCAAAAAATATCTGGTGTTTAAGTTATCTAGTTTTCCACTTTACTATTTACATGTCCCATAAATTGTTAGCTTCTCATTGTCTGTGTAGAATATTTCCTAGTATTTAAGTCTATTTCTTGTTCAAATGTTGTGCAGGCCTTGTGGTTAGCTGTTAGCCGCGTTAGCTTGGCGATCGCTAGCATCTCATAGCTGATAAAAAGCATTTAAAAACCGGGCGTTAAGCATAGCTTAGTGTGTGACCATGCTGCTTTGTGTAGTTGAAGGCTTTATTTGACGATTGTTTGAGGTGGAGATATTTTTAAATAATGTGGAAGCATCTCTATATATATTTATTTTGTTAGATGTAGTGACTTCTATATATAGCTATGTCGGGTAATGATTGTGTTCTGTTGCAGCTGATAGTGAAGCTCTCTGCCTGTTTTACATATACGTGTGACATTCCTTTGTCTCTAATGATTGAAGCCCTGGGGGCAGGGTTCAAAGGTGGAGAGGTTGAGCAAGACGCTCTGAGTACATACAGTCAGATTATAGAAAGGAAGGATGAGCCAAGAGAATTAAACAAACACTGTTTTTTTTTCTCTGTTGCTGCTGTGCTGATTGGTTTATCTAAAAAGTAGTACCGGAGGCCGTCATTATGGCCGGCATGGTTGTAGTAACTAGATACGGCCACTAAACCAAATCCATTCCGTAAATCCATTTCGGGTTTGGAGTTACCAACATAGACAGTCTGTGTAATCCAGTCCGAGTCCGTGTTTTTTACGGATCCAGTCCGTTTTTTGATTTTGGCTCCTTTTGTTTTGAGCATAACACAGATTCATAAACTGTGGAACTCGCTGTTAAATATTAAACATAAATATAAGGAAAATCCAAACACCCATGGAAAAACTAAATAATAGCCTAACATTGAAATAACATAATTTTTTTCTTATTTCTTTTTTCGTTTCTTATTTCTTTTTTCTTTTCAACCTATATCTGAGGCTTTTGGAGCATTTTTTGTCTGAACACGTAATTTTGTTAAAGCAACTAAAGTATAATTGAAGTCATCTTGGCGGCCAGCAGGGAGGGTGAGAGGTGTCTTGTTTTTGTCTTGTTTTTGTGTCTTATTGTGTGTTGTTTTTGTCTTGTTTTGTGTGTGTTGTTGTAGGGATGAGCGATGTGACAAAATAGAATATAACATACTGTGTCTTTTATTATGTAAAAGGTTAATCGGAGCAGATGGCTTTGGAGATCGTACGACGGTCTGATGTCACATTGCTCAGCCCTAGATTGTTGGTGATATAAAAAAATATATAAAAATTTATAAAATGATTAAATCCAAAAATAGAGAGAGGTGAACGCGATCGCACCGAGTCGCTAATGGAGTGTGTTAGTCAATGGAGATGCATACTACTAGCTGCAGAGAAGGCGCATCCCCATGCTAACTGTGGAATTTCCAAGCTCTATGACTCTTAGTTGTAGCGTTTATCCGGTATTCGCTGAGGACGTGGTGGTCCTAAAAAAAACGGTGAAATAATAAAGACAAAAAATAGAGAGAATAAAGGTGGACGCGTTTAGCCTTGGTCACGTAAAAAGAGAATAAAGAAAATAGAACGGACCTAAATTTTTCCGCGCCTTAGACAGGTGCCTAGCTCGACGGGGCGAAGCGTAGTAACGTTTATCCGGTATCCGTTGTGGACGTTGCGGACCTCAAAAACCGGTGAAATAACAAAGGCAAAAAATAGAGAGAATAATAAAAGAAATTGAGAGAATAAGAGATAAAGTACTGGCCACGTTATGTTATTATGTTATGATATTGTGAATATTCTACTGGCCAAATGCAAATGAGCTCTTGTATGGCCAGGTTAGATATTTGTACATGTGGTGATGGGATTATTGTGAATTCTGGTGTCTTGTTGTCTTGTGTCGTTGTCATATGTGTTTATTGTGGAGTGACGAGTGTGTGACGAGTGTGGAGTTTGTGTGAACAAACGAGGTTAAATGAAAATTTGTGTAACGGAAAGCAGTTTGTAAGTGACGGAAAGTTATAAAATAAGGGAGTTTCTTGCTCAGAAGAAATCTGTGCATGTTAAAGTTTAGAGATGTTACACGGGTATAAAATAAAAATAAAATAAAAAAAAAGAGGTTGTATTTGCTCTGTCTGCATTAGTGTAGATGGAGCAAAGAAAGAGAACTGACAAATGATTAAACATGAGGTCTTGATACATTGAGGAGTGGCCAATCCATCTGTATTCAGACTCCTATGTGAAGGAGGTGTGGAGGAAATCCTCCTGAAAAAGGGAAAACATCCTGAATGTATAATAACGAAGTTATTATTTTTTTAGACAGTTCTGCTGAAGGCAGTGCTATGTCACAATAGCATAAAATTGCTATTTTTGAAATATCCAAAATTAACAAATGTGTGATAAATGCTATTTTTTATTTTATTTTTTGTGTGTCTGTGGTGAATAGAACATTTTAGGCCCCTGAAAGAGAGATTACTAAAAGATTAGAATCTCTCTCTCCACTGTGGTGACATGGAATGAGAACAAAAGTGTTTATAGGTTATAATTTTGGATGCATTGATTTGGAGTACAGACCGATATCCATTTAAAGTTTATGTTTGTTTATGCACCATCTTGGATGCATTACTAAAAGTTATGAAGAAGCAATATGCAAAATTTTGAATTATTATTTTTAAGGAGACCAAATAAACAGATTTAATAAATTAATGAATACATTTATGGTACATAATATGGTGTACGCCATTGACCAGAAGTGAGAGCAAGCTGAATTAAAAATATAAAGAAAATTAAGTGCAACTTTTAAAGATGCAGCTTAAATAAGTAAGCAACAACATTTAATAAAGAAAAAATCTAAAAAGTTTACCTAAATGTGGAGCGATTTATGGTTGTGGTGGTTTTGATGATAATTGTGGTTAAGGTGTTTTCAGACGAGATCCAGAACCAAAATTGGACCAGCAACGTTCGAGAACGAGGCGGTTGCAACAACGCTCCTGGCTGTAGGTGTACAGCCATGGCAGAACAGACATCTCTCTTGGCATGTTGGTGCAGACAGGTGAAACACATCTGAACTATAAGAATGTTACCTGACACCAAATTAGTGGGCTTCTTGGAAGTACCACAGAGTCTGTAAAGCTGCCACCACCCCAGGGCCTATGATCTCGCAGGACAGACTCTAGTATACATGCAATAGAGCCTTTAAGATTCCTGTTTCTGTCCTCGGAAATTATGGACATGGCTGTCTTGAGTCATCCGTGAGACAGTGGTTGCTGACGCTTGAACTGGACCCACCATAAACCATCTCTGCATACCGCCTAATCACCCGTAAACTGCTACACAAAAGTTTATTATGACAAATTAAGATTTGGTATATAGAGAAGCTTTTAAGGCTAACTTAAATGGACATAAATGTTCCCTTAAACCAACAAAATTGTAAAAGGTAAACACGGTGGGACTGCAAATTGTTTACACCTGTATTGGAACAATAATATGAAATGTCTTGTTTTGATTCTCATTTGCTCTCTCTCCTAGACAACAGGCTAAAATTAGGCCCCATGATCAAAGCGCTGAGTGAAACAAAAGTTTTGTAACATTTTTTTGAATTTTTCAAATCTCCTGTACTCTTAATCTGTGTCTTATTTTTTTTTTATGTTAATGCTAGACTTGTATCATTTTTTTTTCCAACATTCCAATTCATTCCACGACACAATGGTGGAGAATCATTTTCACTTAACTGAACTTTTTTTTTTAAATGCACCAAATATATAGTGGTCCTTAAGACCTGATGATGCTGGCTTATTTACTAACAATGAATCAATTATCTTTAAAATTACAACTAAATTCAAAGAATTAGAATACCTCAATACAAAATTTAAATGTGAAGCCTTAGAGGGCATTGTTATGTTGGAGTAATAGAACTCTATAATTATAAATTGCCTAAATGGTATTAGACTGAAATGAATTGGGCTGTGGCCCTTCCGCTTGCTCTGCTCTCGGTGCTCAATCCGTGAGCAGACCAACAGGTTACTCTTATGAGTTTTTACTGGCCGATTGATGCCTGGATCCGGCTCCTCTTCACTGTAAATTGTCATATTGCCCTTAATTCATTCAATATATAATCTTGATTCAAATTGGCTGCAGTTTTCCTAAACTATTGTTATAATGTGTATTTATTAATTGAAAACCTCTCAATTACAAAAAACTAAAGAAATCACATCTACAGTTTCAATTAAATCAGAAATATTAATTGACTTGACTTTTTTTGTCCCAAGTGTGTAATTATGGGCGTGAACTTGCTTGAAATAGCAACGTCATTACGTTTGCGTGTCTGTTGCGAGGTGCATTGTGGGTACACATTTTTTCGCGCCCATGGACAATTCAAATCGACTTCTCTACGTTGTGGACCTGCACTTTGAGGAAATTCATCTTTTCTGTAAGTTTTTACGATTTACTAACTTGTTGTTAACAATAGTATAATGATTGGTAGTACAGTTTTGTTTGAAATAAGTTAACCCCCTAACACGCTTGTGTTGAAACGTGTTTGATCTGTCTACCTCATTTAAATCGGGTAACATGTATTTATTTATTTTTAGCATAGCATCATGTTGTCTTGGTGTTTTTATCCGGAATGCTATACTCATACATGATATTTCAGTTATTTGCCGTCAAGGTTTGGTAAAACGACTCAAATATGTTATTCGCGTTCCTCTGAAACGCATTAGGACCGCGCTCCTCTGCCCCGGGCCGCAGACTGTAGCTGCTGTTTCAGTGCGACTGTGGGGGAGTGAACAGGAGTCACAGCCGCGGTGTTTGAATCTGTACGCCCTGATGTGGCTTTTGCTTCGTCTATTATTTCCTACCAATACGCGCTTCCAGACTGTTCTCCCAGAGAAGCCCATGTTTGACTCTTGTGTTCGCTTTTTGCTGGGCTCCTCCGCGGCTGTAGTGCAGCAGCAGGGGGCAGAGCGGCCCGCGTGCACGAGGAGGAGCGCGTCGGAGCAGCCACTCGCAGAGAGAGGACAGAGGACAGGTGCAGATCATGGTGCAGAAGTAGAGGACAGTTTAGCGGTGTGTTTACTTACCCGAGTTCGCTCGGATAGCCTCACTGTCAGAGAGTAGCTTGTTTTAGCCTAGAGCTAACGTAAAGCTAACAGCTACAGCTGCTTATGTTACCCGCAGCAGCATCACTGTATTTTATTTAGGCCTGTCTGTTTTAGCCAATAAGCAGTTATATAGTCATAATGGTTGATTAGAATAAGTAACGATATATTCAGAAGTGCAGCACATTTAAAACCACAGGCTCATGATAAGTGATCAAATGCACAGTGCTGGGGAAATGGATTCTATCAGAAAATTGGGAACTTGTCTTCCTTCACAGTAGTTTGCTTCCTTGGCAGTAAAATAATGTAATTTATAACATGACATAATGAGGGTGACCGTTGCAGTCACAAAATTGGAGTAGAACAATGCTAAAAATCTAATGTATGTTTGTTTGCATACTTTATTGTCCCCGTAGAGAAATTTGACCCATCCTTTGCCCACTGGGGCGAGCAGTGGGCAGCGGCAGTGCCTACACAGACACGGGGAGGACATGCAAACTCCACACAGAAGGGCCCCGTCCAGGTGGGAATCAAACCCGGGACCTTCTAGCTGTGAAGCATGAGCGCTAACCGCTGCACAAAATGTGAATTACATTGGTGAGAATAAAACCTAATATACTTAAATGCAATTCAACATGTAAACAACTAAAATGTATTTTGATTAATTATTTTTTTGTTTTTCTCCCTTCATCAGATTGAATTGGAATTTTCTGGTGTACCATCAGCTAACCTGAACTCGACCAGTACCTGGACCACTTCCTTGAGCTCTTGAAGGCAAAGAGTAGCTGGACTCGTCAGGCTCACAGGACTGCTGGATGTAAGTTCACATAATTTTTTTGTTTCGTTTTTACAGTTATTTTTTAGACCTTTATGTTAATTATATATTTTTTACTTTAAAGTTTCATTCCTTTTTGGGGGGGGGGGAGAAGTTCATTGATTTACTATATGAATTGGTACAATGGCAGTCCTAATTTCCAGCTGTCACTTGGGGACTAATTACAGGGTTTTTAAAAAGTATTGAATTGGATTCAAACGGGCATTAAATGTCTCTGTACTGGAAGATTAGGACATTGCTCACAACTTTTTACTGTAAGTTTATTGAATTGAAATTGAATTTTTATTTTTTTGCTAAAGGGTTCAATTAAATGTTTGCAAGTCTTAAGAAATTAGTTTTTTGTTTTTTCATTTATAGTATTAAAATGGCAATTCAGGAATTGATAAATTAACCCTCAAGTTTAAAACCTCTGAAAAATAACTCCAGATGCACAGAACTGCAAAATGGTTTGAATGGAGAAGAATGCAGAGCTTAATGGATGGAGCTCCACATGAGCTGCATCCATTGCTAGAAGCATGGGGAAGCTAGCAAGGTGTGCTGCTTGGTAAGACTGCAACAGAATGTCATTGGTAACTTTTTTTTTTCTTTTTTTTTGGTGGACTCCATCGATAAGAAAATAATGATTCTTCTCCTTGGCTTCCCACACTCCTAAGAAGATTGTGTTTCCTTCGCAAAGACTGTTGAGGTAAGACCTAATTTATCACTCTTCCTACATTTTGCGTTGCATATTGAAATTTAACAATGGAGTCACAACAGTTCCACCCACGTCCAGTCCAGTTTCCCGGACGTAAAATATCCCATTTTCAGCATCAATTTTTCAAAAAATTCAAATATTTGGGTGGTCATTAATCAAGCGTTTGCTCAAGCGCAAAGCGAGTAGCATGTGCTAAAGTGCATCAGCAGCAGACTCCTTTGTGCATTTTTACTTATTCTTACTTACTCTTATTTACACTCCAGATTTGGGGCCTTAATACTGTTATTCAGGCAACATCAAATGGTAAATTAAGTACAACATGTCTACAAAATAGCATATTTTATTTTTGAGCTTGCACCTGCTATTTAACACCTGCCTTGATAAATGACTCCCTAAGAGTAAAAGCATGACACAGGCTAATCAGCTATGTGCTAACTCATAGACATAAAACACACAAGGGTAACCTCTTAACCCCCACCATAAACTAATCTGTTTCCTTGCGTTGTTGCCGCATTGTTGTCACTTTCTTGACATGTTTTTGTCACACATTTTTTGTCACTTTTCTGTTTCTCTTTGGTACATTTTGCTCAAGTTGCCCATTGTGTCCAATTTGCATTTCATTATTCAGTCTGCTGTTTTTCATTTGCTTCTCTTGCTTCAACTTTATACCAAATATCTATAAGCCTACTCTTTGAATTTCAAAAACCTATTACAAACTAGTCCCCAAAAATACTGTTTTACCAGGTCTACATTTATCTTTTTTATCTAACAAATACTTTGTTTTGCAGGCCACTGATGATGAGCAGGACTTCTGCAAAGGCGTGCGAGTCGGCGAGGTGATGGTAAAAGATGGATGACAGACACATCAAGGATTGTGTCTCCTTGAGGAAGCCGATGCACTGACTGATCTGAAGGACATTCCATCCAGTGTTGCAATTCCAGGTGTGCTCTACAGTTTGAACATTGACTATCTGAAGGACCTAAAGCGTGGACGTTGGTGGTGAGCAGCGCTTTGTTGTGCACGGTATAAGGACAAACTACTGCGCGAGAAAATGTAAAACTGTTTTTCACCATCTGTATTCCTGCAAAACCATGTCAGCATAGTAGTTGTTATAGGGTTGGGCAATATGGACCAAAAGTCATATAACGATATATTTAGGTTGAATATCAATATACGATATACATCCTGATATTTTTTTCCGCAAAGTGGGAGCTGTGAAAAGCCAAATACGAGTAGTTTAATTGAAAACGCTGTATAACAAAGCTCCGTATGGTGCACATTTAAATGAAATAAAAAATCTTAAATAAAAGCCTATAAAATAAGTATTGCAGCACACATTTGAATTATATCGATAAATGCAATATGGTCTAATTCCATATCATTTAAAAAATTTCGATATATTGATATATCGCCCAGCCCTAGTTGTTAGACCTTTTGTGGCGGTACCCATTAGTTAATTTCATTTTGCTCATTAAGAGTCTGCTTTAAGAAGTATTGAAAAAGGTTGTGTGTGTGTTTATCGGTACATGTTCAGTGTTGCACTCTTCTGAAAGAATTCAAGGCCACTTTTGGACTTTATCAAGCTCCACAACTTTCAGTGAATATAATGTGCATGGTTCCATTATTGAGATGCTGTATGTTACTGTACTTTGATAGAAGTATACAGCACTCAGTCCTTTATACAGTACTCATCGCAATGAAACATATCAAAATACTGTATATCACAAGTTATGGTACAGCTTTTATTTGTTTGGCAAAAGTACAATAAATACTTGTTAAAGTTTATATTTATTTTCTGAGGGTTCATTTTCCCATTTAAGAGTGTCAGTTTACTTTAAATTAATGTGGGGAAATTGTCTCAATTAGAAAGTATAACTTGGAGGCGGTTAAGAAAAAATACATTGCAAAGTTGTCTCAATTAATACATACAATTTCACTCAATATAAGGAGGATGGTTAAGACAAAACAACTGTATGAGTTTAAACGGCTGCTCAAAGCAATTGTATCAATTAATAAAAATACATCGAGTTGAGTAAGATTTCCAATTTAAGACAAATGTCTTGAGCAATTGTATTAATCTAAGAATATAAATCCTTTAAACTGAGCGCTGTGGTTAAGCTTGATTAAGTTTATCATTTTAGGACAGTTACTGCTGTGAGTGCAGTGAATTACAAATTTCAAATTGGGTATACTGCACACTTGTAATGGGTTTAACGTAAAATATATTGGCAGCCCTTGGAATGTTTTTTTTAATTTGAAACAATGAGTTACAATTTACAGTGTTTGCTCATGGGGCTAAAGAGGACCCTGATTTTGACAAGATTGTATGTTATATTGGAACTATGTTTACTGATTTAGTTTTTTAAGTTTATTCACCCAGAATCTGACGTCTCTGCTGTCATTCCCGGGAGCTGCTGAGAATGCTCCTTGCCAACCTTGCCTGATTCTGGGCCGCAGTTGGACTGAACAGAGTTGGTCTGATCGTTTCTGGAGTTATGGACTGACCTGATACGCTGTTGCCAAGGTCCCAGAGAAACCAGACGAGTGGTCCCACACCTATCACTCGCCCTGTTGAACCACATTGACTCACTAAAACCAAATAGAATCTCCATGGACTTGCCCTAACATTTATTAGTTTTTATTCATTTTTTTCTTTGTGTTGATATATGTATTGTTAGTTTTTGCAGATGCCGCAAGTATTAATCTCCAGTGAACTTTTGAGCTGGTTTGCTGTGTTTCCTGTTCAAGGAGAGAGGTCTCATCTATGGAAGGTTGTTTTTACACGTTTACCATGACAATTTGTTGGACTGAGTTTTCCTCAGTCCAAAAAGGAGGTGTTAATTATGGGACGATTATAATTTGGCTTATTTTGGGCACGGGAAAGAACAAATGCAAATATGGTAAATATATCTAAAATACAAACAAAAAGTGAAATTGATAAATTTTATGGCAAACTACGATATAAGACATACGTTTCAGACAGATAGATACATTTTATAATGCTCTGTTTTCGGCATTGTTGCAGTTCTGGGTCGACACTGAATTGTGCAAATGTGGAAAACCAGAAGCTAAAAGGAGTTTATTCTCTACAAATTTAGGATTAATGAAACCTGTGTGCTTATATCCCTGAATTTCCAGATAAAATTGACAACATTCCAATAGATAAATCAAATTAAATAGGTAAATTTGAGTACTGCCATATTTTATAATTAGCTGGCATGGTCGTTCTCCGGCTCACGGTGAGCGATCTTGATGAGAATTTTTTTGTAACTGTTTTAATGTCTGTTCTTTGTGTTTCTGTTACAGAACTCTGTTTTGGTTCCTTGCCTCTGTGGGTGCATGTAATTATGAGAATAGTTGACCCAAATGATTAAATATGATTAAAGGTGCAAAAAAAAAAACACCCCAGTGGTGAGTACATGATTCTATAGCCCAGACGCTGAAGCTGCACGGACAGAGGCAACGACTAGCTCAAGAACATTTCATTTGTAACTGTAATTTCATGATAAATATTCAGTCTGATGCGATGTCTTAAGAGACATCGAAAGGAGGATGTTGGCTATTTCTATATCTGTTTTTGTTATAATAGGCTTTAATTATATGAAACTGTGTTGATTGTAATATGTGCTTTTGGGGTGCTTTGAAGTGTTGTATTGTTGTCCTTACTCTTTGAGTCCACTGGGGGGCAGTGTGTTATAATATGGAGTCAGATTGCGCAGAAGCAGCCCAAGGACATTGATTGGTTATTCAACAAGTAGCCGCCTACCTCCGTGTCTATAAACTGAAGCTACCGAGCCGCGCCCCCCTCTCTCTCACCCGCTGGCCGTCCTGTCCTCATGTAGCCGTTACCATAACTTCTGTCTTAGATTGTAAATTCAGGGAATAAAACAATGATTTTGATTTTAATAGAACGAGCATCCGTATTCTTTTTCATCCTTATTTTTGAATAATTTCTTTAATACTCACACAATAGATTTTATTAGTGTTGAACACTGGTTTGAAACTGTACATGTTCCACTGGTGGTACAATTACAAATCTTATCACAATATCTATTAAAAAACACACCAAAGCCTTCAACAGCAGCTTCCCTCTAGACTTGTTGTGATTTTAAATGGTTAAATAAAACTTTTAATTAATTTTGTGGAGGTCAAGGCGAACAATGGCTTTGACTTTCTTCCTATAATCCCTTTAACCAAATGGGTATAAAGATGTTAATGAAAATCTGCTCGTTTGGAGAAATTTTCTGCAATGATCACAAACCTGACCCCGTGTGATGTAAAGTAAATGGACACTTAAATATCTTTGACCAGTGGATTGTTTTGAATCCACAAAACCTTTACATTAAAAGTAGAATTAACTGAACTTCACACTAAATTGTATAACATTAAAAAATGTGATAAATTTGCACCTAAGTTGTATAATTACACTAAATGATTCCCTTTTGTTGATGTCCAGTCAAAATCTCAATAATAAACACGGCTTTATCTCTTCCTAATCTGATTTAGTCTAAGTGTAAATAAAAGTGAACAGTAAGTGAAAGTGTTGCAAAATTCATTAAAATTTAGGGGGGGGGGAACAAAGAACACACCAAAAACATATAACGTTGAATTTGTTATATTATGTGTCTCTAATAAGCATTTGAATAAAAGTAGAGCATAAATAGATTTACAAGCCGGAGTCTGTGAGTTTAAACAATGAGTTTTAGGTGACGCCATTTTGTCCTGGGACTGACGCTCTGCACCGTTTCTTGAATCTGGAAAACTCTGGAAAACCATGGATAGTTTTTTCTTAACATTAATAATTCACACACACTGTATACCAATAGTTATGGCTCTACCTGCAGTAACTAAGCAACAAAACGTGTCTATTTAATAAACTAATCATTGCAGCACGATATACAAAAGTAAAAGTCTCCCTCGATGAGAAGCCTGTTTGATGATGATTTGCTGATTCCTTATTTCGGCTTCTGGGGTTTGATGCTAAACCTCAGTTTGGTGACGAACCCGCGAGCTCTGAGCTCTGCCTCCAGCTACAAAATAAGACAGGAATGATAATCAGTCTCTCACAGAAAAATACTTTTATTTTGAAGGGTAGGAGGAGTTTACCTGCTGCAGGATCTGGGTTTGGACGTCAGGATCAGCCAGGTTTGCGCTGCTGAGAAAGTTCACTTTGACTTTGTTGACCAGCGTGTTCACTGTTTAAAAAAAGAAAAATGTATAACAGCAAATTAATAAAAGAAAATAATAAACTGGGGTGATTAAGTCGGGGCACGAGATTGCATTTTGAGGCCCATGTTAGTAAGACTTCTGTTTTAAATGTCTTTCTGTGATGATATAATGGTGCAGAAAAGCAATGTCTTTGTTTTAAATATTTAAATGAAGCTTCATTCTCTCTTCAATAGTCGTGGATTGAAGTGGACTCTCGTTTGCATGGCCGCTGATCAGGGAACGATAAGATGTTTATCTGCAGGATCATTATTCACCATCTTTGTCCCTGACTGTAAGTCGACTAAGCCCCATTTTGTTCCCTCACTCATGTAACTGTGTAAAAACAAACCCAATAAAAGATCTCAAATGGAAAGGCTGAAAAGAGCGTCTTAAAGTTGGATCATAAACGTCACCGTTTACCTTTGTGGCAGATGAAGGGTTTTGCGTTGCTACATTCAGCTGCCTTCCACTTGTGATCGTTGTCCTCTGCCACACAGTGGGAGCCAGAGGGTGGTTGTCCTTCCTGCACGCTGTTAAAGGTGAGTGGGGACCCATCGACCCAGTGCCAGGGCTTCCTGCTCAGTCCAATCCAAGTAACTATTCCCGCGGGTCTTGCATTAAAGACTTTGGTGTTTGTAGCTTTGTCCTCGATCATCGCCAGGTCTGTGTAATGTGCTCGACAGTACGCGACAGCATCAGACCATGACTTATTGCTAGAGACGTACGTGTAGGAGACTTCTGACCCATTGTCTGAAACAAAGGAAAGTGAGTGTGTTTACACGTGTTCGACAATCCAGTAATTAGTGTTATATGCTTTCTATCTTCTCTCGCACTCTCGCCTCAGTCTTTTTGAGTGATGGTTTGATGTTTTTAGCTAAAGAGGAAGCCACACAGACACGGTGAGAAGAGGCAAACTCCACACAGAAAGGATAGCACTAACTAACTGCTGCCCAAGGCTCTGGTTTCCCCATTAACCTCCAGCTAGATGCTCCGCAAACTCATAATCTGGAGATGAGTCACCGGGCGCACAGGCACTGTAGTCGCCCATTGCACCTGGCAGGTTAACCCCGGCAACATTAAAGGATGGGTCAATGCAGAGAACAAACAGTCCTATGGGGACAATAATCTACGTATGTTGTCTGGGATTGTCATGATTGTCTAATATCTTTTTATATCAAGCTACTTTTACTCACCAGAGAAGCAGACAAAGGTGAATAGACTAGTGGACATAACATCGCTCCATCCTCCATCAGCAGCCATTACGACATACAGTTGTCCTGCACCGTAGTTATTTGGCTCATTCGTGATGAAGTTCTGGTATCCTGTTCGACTCGGTTTCCCCGTGGCCGACCAAACCCAGGAGTTGGTGCTGTTTCCCATGTTTGGTCTCCAGTGCGCGGGTTCATCCTGCAGGCCGATCCAGGCGTAGACGCTGCTGAAGCCTGCGGGTTTGGACAGGAGCTGAAAGTCCTCCGTGTTGTCGAAGATGGCCATGTCGTCGTAGTTTTCTCTGCAGTATTCTCGAGCTTCGTACCATGGCTTACCGATGTCAATGTAGTAGTATTCTCGGAGAGGGTAGTTCAGGCTGGAGACGTACTCTGGAGATTTAAAACACCATCAGACTCCTCCCAAACACTGCTTTAAAGCCTGGCTCCAAAGACTTTATTCTTTTCTGAAAAGTGCTGTGACCCATGTGACAACGCTGGGCTAGGTATCATATTTTTAACCACGCTGTAGATTTAAAAGGTTTAAGCCTAAAGGGCCAATCTTGTGTTTCTAATGTTGAACTCTCAGTGGAATAAAGTCGTATGTCCCGTGATAGCTTGAAAATGTGCGATGTTAATGTAAAGATGAGCAAAAGGGGAAGATGCAACATGCGCTCGTTGCAGTCAGCTGCAGCGCACCACGCCTCAGTCGACCCCTTCTTTCTAAGCCACACATAAATAAATACATAAATAAATGATCCAGCTTTAATTCTACCTCTTTTATCAACTTATATTTGTGACCAATAACATTACTTTTTTGGAGATGTAATGCCTTTGTCTCATGGCCACACTGCTGGTCCCTAACACACTGAATCAGTCGATCTAATTTAATGCACTTGTATGATTAATAATATGTTACTCTACAAATATCAAAATATCTTACCCAGAAAAAGCAGGAGAAGGAGAGCACGGCCCATTTTCAGCACGTAGACCTGCTAAAACATTACAATACCTAAAGTCTGCTGATGTCTGCAGCTTGTCCTCAGTCTTCTGATGACTGGTATAGATTTACACTGCCTCTAAACAGCAGTATTTCCCTATGCAAAGTGGCAATTTCAGGGGAATTCAGATCAGCTTATGCAAAGTGCAGGACAGAAAAAGTAGTAGTTTATTTTGAGCACTTAATAAAACATAAATTGCATGATTACATCATTGCAACAAAATAAAACTCAAAGGAGTATAGGCCGAAGCAAGAAAGCTTATAAATGCCTACCCCCCATTCAAAGTAAGTACTTACATGCATTTCAGATTAATTCTAGAAATACAAAACATAATTGTAAGTCCTTTCAAAAGAAAAGGCCCATCATAACACTGAGAATATACATAACTGAAACGCATGTGTCCAGCTACAGGTAAATAATAACAGTAATAATAACGGTGATACAAGCAGCATCTCGTGATTTCATACAATATAACACTTTACATTACAAATTCCAGAGTTACCCAGGCACATGTCTAACAGAAGCATGTACCTGTTTACGTACAAGCAATGAATGAATGACAAGTTTCATTTCCCATACATAGGCCCACACACAGCCCTGTGGGTGTGCCCATCCATGAATCATAATTATGTCCTTTTCAACAATTACAATTGTCTGCATTAATCTTACGTATAGCCACATTAATAAAAGAAAAAGCATTCATGTTTTATAAGAAGAAAATCACATGAGATTTACAAAACTTCCAAAGTAAGAAGACATAGCACCAAAACAGAAATGTATACAGTTTACCATTAAATATAAACATTCATTTTTATTTATTTATTTATTTATTTATTATTATTATTTTTACTTTTTCCACTTTCCCATCCACATAGTAACCATATCCAATCATTATACTTATAAACACCAGTCACCATTCTATTAATTGACCATGATTTAGTTATTATTTATGTATAACATTTGTCATAGTTTTATAATCAACACTACACATTATTATTATTTGTCCCCTTTCCACTGTAAAAATATAACTTCTGATTATTTTGTTATATTTATTGCTTGCCTTGTTTAGTGAGGTGCCTTAAAAAGCCAGGGTATAATCAGTGGCGGCCGTGGGGTTTCAGTCAGGGCCTTCAATAGCAACCTGGGTTCACGCAGTCAAACGCGTATACACTTATCGACAATACGCTCTTTTCACGCTGACGTCACGAATCCGCCATTATACTTCCGTGCAGTGTAAACCGACTTCCTGTCCGCGCTACTGTAATGGAATGAGATCGTGCTTTTCAATCTGAAGTTCATATCTTAAAGAAATTCACCGTGGACATCAAGTGGAAGGTATGTTATCATTGACAACATGTTGTACATTGTGTAGGGAGTAGAAATATCTCCCAAGAATAACCGTGTGATTATAGAGAAGTGATTTTTCCAGAAGCTTGTGGCAAGTTGTAATGCTAACACATCCTAACAAATGCTGATTTGGAAGGTTTCTTCTGGTGGATTTGCTCACATTATTAATCATTGACAACATGTTGTACATTGTGTAGGGAGTAGAAATATCACCCAAGGATAACTGTGTTATTATAGAGAAGTGACTTTTCCAGAAGCATGTAGCCAGTTGTAATGCTAACACATGCTGATTTGGGAAGGTTTCTTCTGGTGTAGTTGCTCACATTATTAATTAATCTGTATAAACTATTGTTTTGGGTTCCGAGTTATAGCTCTGTAGATAGTGCTGCAATTGGTTAACTTCAAAATGTAGGCTATCGTAGCTCCAAATATTAATGCAACATTAGCAATATGCTAACAGTGAGAACCTTGACTATAGGTGTATCGACATGCTGTCACGTCTGAGGCTTTAGTGGGCAACACAAATGTATTTTATAGATAATAGTTCTACGGTGAGTCAACTATTTTCACAGAGCATTGCTTCCCTCTCATTGTAAAAGAGCTGTGATTTTAAACTGTTCAGTACATATTTTATATACGCTTAAAATTACATCTTAAAAATAAAGACTACACACTGTTTATTTCAAGGTATTGCTCCTCATATCCCTCTAAAAAGGTTGATTATAAATGAAAGTCTAATGTGCTAATTTAAAATGTTCACTCTTTTCTTGTAGGATGGCCCAGTCATCACACAACGATTTTACAGTCCCTGCTTAACTTACCTCAAAGGCCCATCAGCAGGCATTCCAGCAGGTGGCAAAAACTGCGGGGAAAATTATTGGGACTACTTTTCCATAGAGCTGTACCAGCTACAACATCCACTGTCTGAAGGTAGTGCACAACATCCTGCGGGACCAGCATCACCCGGCTCATCTCCTGTTCCACCCACTACTCTCGAGAAGAAGGCTGGCATAATGATGTCCCCTTCACCTCACTCCCCTCCTTCCTGGGACAGTAAACCATACCCAACTCTGCTATAACTAAAGTGAGCTGGACTTTGCATGGCTGTATTAATTACATCTATATCCAACTCTGACCATATCCTGTGTTTTGATGGACTTTTTGATCTGTTTGTCTGTTACTGTATTTATGCCTGGAACGACAATAAACTTTTGATGTGGCCGGTTTACACAGTGGGTATTTATTAATGGGATCTACACACTTGCAGTATTATGCACTTTTACCACATACCATGTAATGTTCTAATGCCCAAACGAAATTTCGTTTTTTAAATGACAGAGTGTTGAGTGATTTGAGGACATACATAGTATTTAACTTAGATTAATTTACTAAAGATCCAAAAATGGAAAAGGTTTTAAATTCTAAATGAAAAGAAATGATTCATTCATTGCTTTAACAATAATAAATTTCATGTTTTGTAAATTCATTTCAAAAAGACTTACTTATGCAAGAGCAAGTGGGATTACCATTACACTGTTCATTCCAGTTGATCGTGAGTAGTGTATTGTCTAACATTTTCCCATCAGTTTCAAATATAGTGCAGACTCAGAGTGAGGGCAACTGTCCGGGAAGATGCCATAGACCCATGAAAAAAAATTAAAGCACATCTTCAGGTTCTATTTCAGCAATCGTAACATGGATAGATCCAAGTCTCAATCATTCCTGGAGTTGCTGTGTAGCAGGCAGACAGAAATTGTTAGTTGCAGGCCTTATTGTGAATGACTCTCTGCATATATGTATGTTTGAAGCTCCACTAAATGATATGAAAGTTTTATTTTTGTCATCCATCCATCCATTTTCTTCCGCTTTATCCGGGGCTGGTCGCGGAGGCAGCAGTCTCAGCAGAGATGTCCAGACTTCCCGATCCATGCACACCTCCTCCAGCTGTTGTTTTTGGGGGGGGTTTTACCACCATTCTGCAGTAGCCTCTTGTGCAGTTCCCTAAAATGACAGATACTTATTACTTGACAGTAGAGCCACTAATAAGAACTATAGGCAAAAACTTTACCTGCGTGCTTGGCCATGTACTGGTACAGGATAAAGGAACAGGCACACTTTTAAAGCCCATGGTCCTATTGACAATGAAAAAGGCAAACAGTGTTTCCAAAATGAACCTTCATGTTTTCATGAACCATGAGATTATGTGACCAATGCCTCGGTGAATGGAAATGCTTTCACATACAATATTTCAACTGAGGCATTCGAATATAACAAAAATAAGTTTACTTTGTTAATTGTAATACATTCAAATCGTCAATCATTCAAATGAGGCTTTAGTTTTTAATAATTTGTTGACACAATGGCTGTGAAGCCCCATTCGTTCATGAGGCTTCATATTGCAATCATTACCTGTAGTGTGCTGATTGGTAAAGTACTAAGGGCCTTCCCCGCAGGACTTTTCCTGCACAGTAACCGGGACATCATTTAAGTTGAAGATTATCTGTTGAAAAAAATAAAAGTTAAGTATATTTGTACAGAACGTCAACTTTATTTTCGGTTAGCGTCAAACAAGCGTTTATTATACACAGAGTCATTCAATGCAATCCGTGTCTGCTACAGAGCGACTTCAACAAAGATGAATGAGACTTAGATCTCTATCCATAATGTTACAAAATTGCTGAAATATTACCTGAAGATGATGTGCCAAACTAATGGGATAAATGTTAAAAGTCTTGTGATGACTGGGCCATCCTACAAAAAAGAAAGCCCAAAGTGAAAATTTTTACTTGAAATTTCCGCAACCTTTAGGAGGGATATAAGGAGCAATATCACAATAATTTTAAATAAAACAGTGCATAGTCTTTACTCTTTAAGATGTCAATTTTAAGTGTAGCCTATATAACATATGTACAGAACAGTTACACATACAATGTATAATTAATAACAAGCAAATGTATAACTGTTGTAGGCAGGATCGTTGTTTATTTCCTTGATTTTTGCAATGTTTTGGTGAATGGTGGGCAACAGCTGATTTTTCCAGTCATGAAGAGCTGTTTATTTAAATCACAGATCTTTTACAGCGCAAGGGAAGCAATGCTCTGTTTGTGAAAATTGTTTTGACCCACCGTAGAACTATTATTATCTATAAAATACATTTGTGTTGCCCACTAAAGCCTCAGACGTGACACCTATAGTCAAGTTTCTCACTGTTGCATATTGCTAATGTTGCATTAACATTTGGAGCTACGACAGCCAATATTTTTGAAGTAAACAGATTGCAGCACTATCTACAGATCTATAACTCAGAACCCAAACAATAGTTTACACAGATTAATTAATAATGTGAGCAACTACACCAGAAGAAACCTTCCCAAATCAGCATGTGTTAGCATGTGTTAGCATTACAACTTGCTACAAGCTTCTAGGAAAAAGTCACTTCTCTATAATCACACGGTTATTCTTGGGAGATATTTCTACTCCCTACACAATGTACAACATGTTGTCAATGATAACATACCTTCCACTTGATGTCCACGTGAATTTCTTTAAGATATGACACTTCAGATTGAAAAGCACGATCTCATTCCATTACAGTAGCGCGGACAGGAAGTCAGTTTACACTGCGCGGAAGGCGGATTCGTGACGTTGCGTGAAAAGGGCGTATAGGCGTATGGATAAAACTGCCTTTTTGCTTGGCATTTGTTCGCTAAAGGATTTGTCAACAATGCAAACCAAAGGTGCGGTGCCTCCGACTCCAAAACAAAAGCAAACACCTTCGGGAATACTCGTGCTAGAATACGGAAACACACGACACATGACAGGTAGACGAGCGCGTTATAATGTGGTAACAGACGGCTGTTTTTAGGAGATGTTTTGTTGACAGAGCGAGTAAAATAAAAAAAGATACTAAACTTACAGTTTGGTGCTATTTGAGATCCCTTTTTTATAGCGCTCGTAGTCTCACCTGTTGCCTGCCCGAGTCCCACCACAGCTGACGCGGAGAAACTCTTCTCCTGTCCAGGAGCGAGCGTCTACGTCCCGCTGTCGTTCCCGCTGCTTTGCTCTCGAAGCTCTTCACAATGAAGGGGCGCAAAATATCCGTGATCAGTAAATCCACTTCATTTGCCTCGTTCGGACGTTTCCAAGAGGAATATCTGTTTATCCGTTTACGTCTGTTTTCCCTGGATGTCTTGCCATGCGCGGCTTACATTAGTGGGTTTTCCCAGGCGTAAGAAAGCGATTAGGGGAAGCTGCTGATGATACTTGCAGGCCCTTGGGGGGCCGTTACTGTCAATATTATGTCGAATTTCTATTGGCTTGATTAATTCTTGTCAGGTCACGCTGGCTGTCAATCATGTGTGCGGCCTGACAACACAGGGCCTGCAGAATTCTGTTCTGAAGGCCCCTGAGGAGGAGCAACTCGCAGAGGATGTTTAAGGCACTTTTTGAGTAGGAAATTCACAAGTTACACATCAACAAAACCAATATAAGCGACCTCAACTGTTACATTTATATAAATAAATTAAGAAATTAAATATACTATTAAGAGATTTTACACTTTTCTTTCTCCATTTGGCCAGGAACTAGCAGATAAGGCCCCTGCTGGCCCTGACGGCACACCATCTGGGTATTAATTATGGGCCAGTTGTTAGAGGGCAGTAGCCAGCAAGCCCTCACCCTGCTGCCCTAACTAGTTATTGTTGTGAGGCAGTTCTGGGGGGGGGCTCCTCCCGGGTAACTGAGCTCCTCACAGATCTGTGAGGGTGCGCCCAGGCCACCCTGCTTGGTTCTGGGACCTAAACATGTCCACTCCGAACCGAACCTCAAGAGCCGCTTGGACCGGAGTGCTTAAAACTCCGCACATCATCGCTACAACAGCAGCGCCAACGTTTGATCGGAGTTGCAATTTCTGTACATCTGTCAGGGAGCCTGTGCGCCGTCAGACGGTGACTTCGATTTGCAACAGTTTTCCTCTCATTCTGATCGAGGGAGAAGGAGAAGCGTCTGTGTCCCGTCCTCTGCCGCTAAACCTGTGGCTTTGTATCTGACACATGCATTTAAAATTTACGAGCTGATGTGCGGTGGCTCGCCACACAGATAGATATGTCTTGCGTTAAACTTATCTTCGCTTTAACCAAAGCTTAAACAGCACCATTTGAGTCTGTACCGGCAGGAGGTGGCGGTGGGCCAGAGCGCAGAGTCCCAAACCAGAGTCTGAAGTTCAGAAATGAGTGACAAAGAGCAGAGTCCAGGTCCACTGGACAATCAAACACTCAGCCTTTATCCCATTCACAGCTAAACACCTGTTTTCAAAAAAATATAAAAACTGCATTTTCCATTAAATTGTTTTGTATTTACATATTCTTAATGGCCTTAAATCACCCAGTACGACAAAAATTATATTGAATGTGAAAACCTGCTTAGAGTTCACTTGTAATAATCGAGGAATTAACATAATATTGCATGTGATCTCAATCGCGGTCAAACTAGGCGGGACACGACTCGTGTGATGCATTACATTGTACTTTCGGATTATGAGTGCCCCTTAGATCGTATCTTCCACTCTCTTTTATCAAACATTTGTTGTATATTGCTAGGGAGTGGTTGTTTTTACTTCTTTGTATATGTGACCAGTCACTATAGAACCAGGGACACAAGTCAGTTCTTGAGGCATTTGAGATTTTTCACAGATTTTAAAGTGTATTCTACAAGTTTCCAACAATTGTGTAACACATGAATCTGATAAATTTTTGAGACGTAGCTGCGATTTGAAGTTACACATGGCAAAAAGGCCAAAGGGCTGATAATAGCTTCTCCAAGTTTGGGCAGTTCTACCTCTCTCTGCTGTGGAGAATAACAATAGGGGCTCATTTACATCTCATTTACATTAAGCCACACCCCTAAAGCTCTCCCACTGTTCATGTCATTGTTATGTGATTGTGTTGCTATGTGTATGTTGGGCCTGTGTGTAGATATGGGACATAGTGTAATCAACTGTACAGACAATTCTTAAGAAATAGATCATCTAAAAATGAAATGAAAATATAAGAAGATACAAATACAAATTGGTAACTGAAGTGCCTCTCGAAAGTACTGATACCACTTGAACTTTTTGCACATTTTCTCCTTGTTTACATCCATAAACATAAAGATTTTATTTTTGAATTTTTTACTGGAAAGTTTCAACACACAAGTAACAGACCAACTGTGAAGTGAAAGCAAAATGATACATGATTCTGTTATTTTTTTCAAAAATAGAAAAGTGAAAGTGGGGCGTGGCATAAGTATTCATTACAGCATTTTCTGAGTGCATTAAATTGCCTTTATAACATTTCCTAATGACTGCAGAATGTTCACACCTTGCCCTAACGTTTAATAGCAGGCCCCTGTACGTAATCTACTCTCAGTTATTAATTCCAGCTGTTCTTGTGAGGGCCTCAGAGCTATGGTTCGAGTGTATTGGTTCACTAAACAACATCATGAAGGCCAAGGACCACACCAGAGAGGTCAGGGATAAAGCTGTGGAGAAGTTTAAAGGCAGCTGTTAGTTATAAAAGATTTCCCAAGATTTTTGACCATCTCACGGAGCACTGTTTTCAATTCCATGGAGCCAAAATACAGGACATTTTGGAGTAAAACCTGCTGGAGCTTTTTTGCGTGGCATTTGTTGCTAAAGCATGTGTCAAACAACACAAATCAAAGCACTCTGCCTCTCTCCTCGGCGGGTGTTTACCCATTATGTAAATACACACAAAGTCACGCCACTACAGCCTGCTCTTGAAACCAACCTCAAACTAGTCGGTTTGAACCTAAAAGTTTTATACCAATACTGGCTAGCTTAAACATGGGAGAGGCTACCTTTCGTTGACAATTCATATGTAGTAAATAATTGATTAAAAATGTAAAAAGGTTTTTCTTTCTAGTAATTTGAAATATGTTAAAATGTTTCCACTCCAGACTGAATATTTTTGTTAGTGAAGAGTCCTGCCAGTATGTGATATGAGTTGAAACAAAGCAGAAGCTCCGGTTGTAATATTTATTTGCTAACTGTTTACAGCTTTGTGCCATCGAAATTTAAATGTTCATTTCATCCTGTGTTTACGTTCTCTTCTCTTTCAAGAAGCTGTTAGATTTGGGTAATGCAAACGCGGAGGAAAATTGTGGTTTGGTTCAGGTGGGGGTTTAGGAGAATAACGTAAAATGTTATACATGGAAAACAACACACTGGTCAGTTGATCTCAAGTGTATCTTATACCCAGCTTACATAGGATTATGGAGCGGAAGTCAAGGCCGTTGTCGCGGCACGATCTCAAATTTTACAGATGCGTGTATTGAGCATTTTAAAGTCTTTACATTTTAAAAAGAATTGTCCAAAAGTGAAGCTGTTATTAATGTAAGTGCAAACAGCTGGTGTTGGGTCTTTCTTTTAACGATTTTGTGATGTAGATCTGCCATTTGAAATGTGTGTGTCCCACAATGAAACATGCGTGTGTGAGTCATGCTTTAGTGTTGGTTGGAGGGGCCGATGGCACATGATTGTCAAGCCATCACTCTTACCCCAGGGCAACTGTGGCTTTTATGTACATTATTGTATTGTTAATCCATTATGTGGTTAAGTTTTCAATGGGACGCTGGACGAGGTCGGCTGAGCACTGTTGGTTAATGATGGGGAATGTCCCGAGGCAGCCTTTTGGATAGGCCTATTTATTTAAATCTACAGATTTTTTTTGGGGAAAAAAATCACCCAGCTCTACTGTTCTCTGGGCGCGACCGCAGGAAATCACTCAACCAACAACTAAGGACCCTCTTGTGTTATGTTGGCAAAACATTCAAGACTTGGGTTTAATTTAATTTGGCCTAATTTCACTGAAGTAAGCTGTTGTCAATCAAAAATACATCAAATCAAATGCTTAAAAAATATTGGTCTCAAAAATCATATTTATTTATTTATTAGGTGAAAGACTCAAAGTAGTCTAAGTAAGTAGACCAGAGCTATGACCATATTGTACCAGAATTGACTTTCCACGGCCCCTTCACAGTCTGTTTGTACATGGCTGCTAGTTTGTAAAGAAGTGATTATAATAAAAAGAAGTCAATGTTGGCAGAAACATAGCTTTAAGGAAAGAGTGTTTTTCATTAAACTTTGCCAAAACGCAGTTTTTGATTGTTTTGGCATTTCAAATGCCTAAAACTTAATTACCACATGAACAATAATTATGGGCCGCCCTGCGGTTAGAAATGACCAAATGAGAAGCAAAAATGCCAAAGTAAAAGCTCTGAAAGGGTCAGGGAGGGTCAAGGTTAGATCTTTAACCCTTATTTCTCTATTTTGTTCACTGCTGGGATTCTCTTATGGATTTCTGATTGCATTTAACTTCCATTACTGTAAAACTGCTTTATAAAGGCGTATATTCAGAGGTTGGTCACATCAAACATTTGAGAGTTATACAGTCAAGTCCGAGTCCTCGTTTGATGATCGAGTCATGAGTCCTGGAAATTATTTGCCAAAACAAGTCACATGTCCGGGACTTGAGACATCTCTGGTGTCAGGTGTATATGACAGCCACGTGTCTCCTGTCCTGGCTGTTTCAAAGAACATTGGAAACTTAAACAAATGAAGGGATTTAGACCAGATACAGGCCTGGATAAGCACACACTTAGTAAGTCATCTATACTCACACATAGATTTTATTAGTGTTGAACACTGGTTTTGAAACTGGTAAACATGTTCCACTGGTGGTACATTACAAATCTTATTTACATTATCTATTAAAAACACACCAAAAGCCTTTCAACAGCAGCTTCCCTCTAGACTTGTTGTGATTATAAATGGTTTAATACGGACTTTTACATTAATTTTGTGGAGGTCAAGGCGAACAATGGTTTTTGATTTCTTCCTATAATCCTTTAACCAAATTGGGTATAAAGATGGTATGCAAAATCTGCTCGTTTGGAGAAATTTTCTGCAATGATCAAAACCCTGACCCCGTGTGTGTTAAAAGTAAATGGACACTTAAATATCTTTGGACCAGTGGATTGTTTTGGACCACAAAACCTGTTACATTAAAGTAGAATTAAACTGAACTTTCAACACTAAAAATTGTATAACATTTAAAACATGTGATAAATTTGCACCCTAAGTTGTATAATTACACTAAATGATTTCCTTTTGTGATGTCCAGTCAAAATCTCAATAATAAACACGCTTATCTCTTCCTAATCTGATTTAGTCTAAGTGTTTAAATAAAAGGAACCAGTAAGTGAAAGTGTTGCAAAATTCATAAAATTTAGGGGGGGGGGAACAAAGAACACACTTAAAAAACATATAAAGTTGAATTTGTTATAATATGTGTCTCTAATAAGCATTTGAATAAAAGCATAGAGCATAAATTTAGATTTACAACCGGAGTCTGTGAGTTTAAACAATTGAGTTTTAGGGTGGACGCCATTTTCCTGGGACTGACGCTTCTTGCACCGTTTCTTGAATCTGGAAAATCTGGAAACCAGGGATAGTTTTTCTAACATTAATAATTCACACACACTGTATACCATAGTTATGGCTCTACCTGCAGTAACTAAGAAACAACAAAACTTGTTCTATTTAATAAACTAATCATTGCAGCCACGATATACAAAAGGTAAAAGTCTCCCTCGATAGAAGCCTGTTTTGATGATGATTTGCTGATTCCTTATTTCAGCTTCTGGGGTTTGAATGCTAAACCTCAGTTTTGGTGACGAACCCTTCCGACCGCGGAGCTCTGAGCTCTGCCTCCAGCTTACAAAATAAGACAGGGAATGATAATCAGTCTCTCACAAAAAATATTTTATTTTGAAGGTTTATAGGAGGAGTTTACCTGCTGCAGGATCTGGGTTTGCGACGTCAGGATTTCAGCCAGCGTTTGCGCTGCTGAGAAATTCACTTTGACTTTGTTACCGGAGTTCTACTGTTTGAACAAAAAGAAAATGCCTATAACAGCAAATTAATAAAGAAATAATAAACTGGGGTGATTAAGTCGGGGCACGAGATTGCAGTTTTGATGGCCCATGTTAGTTAAGATTTCTGTTTTAAATTCTTTCTGTGATGATATAATGGGTGCAGAAAAGCAATGTCTATGTTTAATATATTATGAGCTTCATTGCTTCTTCAATGTCGTGGATTGAGTGGACTTTCTCGTTTGCATGGCCGCTGATCAGGGAACGATAAGATGTTTATCTGGCAGCGATCATTATTCACCATCTTTGTCCCTGACTGGGTAAGTCGGACTAAGCCCCATTTTGTTCCCTCACTCATGTTAACTGTGTAAAAACAAACCAATAAAAGATCTCATATGGAGGCTGAAAAGCAGCGTCTTAAAGTTGGTATCATAAACGTCACCCGCGTACCTTTGTGGCAGATGAAGGGTTTTGCGTTGCCTACATTCAGCTGCCGTCCACTTGTGATCGTTGTCCTCTGCACTACAGTGGAGCCAGAGGGTGGTTGTCCTTTCCTGCCGCTGGTTAAAGGTGAGTGGGGACCATCGACCCAGAAATGCCAGGGTTCGCTGCTCGAGTCCAATCCAAGGGTAACTATTCCCGCGCGGTCTTGCATTAAAGCACTTTGGTGTTTGTAGCTTTGTCCTCGATTCATCGCCAGGTCTGATGTGAATGTGCTCGACAGTACGCGACAGCATAGACCATGAACTTATTGCTTAGAGACGTCCGTGTAGGAGACTTCTTGATCCATTGGTCTGAAACACTATAGAAAGTGAGTGTGTTCTACAAACAGGGGTTCGACAACCACAGTATTAGTGTATATGCTTTCTATCTTCTTCTCGGCACTCTCGCCTCAAGTCTTTTTGAGTGATGTGTTTGATGTTTTAGCTAAACGGAAGCCACACAGACACGCGTGAGAGAGGCAAACTCCACACAGAAAGGATAGCACTAAACTAACTGCTGCCCAAGCGGCTCTGGTTCCCCATTACTCCAGCTAGGATGCTTCCGCCAAACTCATAATCTGGAGATGAGTCACCGGGCGCACAGCACTGTAGTCGCCCATTGCACCTGGCAGTGTTACCCGGCAAACATTAAAGGATGGGTCAATGCAGAGAAACAAACAGTCCTATGGGGACAATAATCTACGTTATGTTGTCTGGGATTGTCATGATTGTCTTAAATCTTTTTATATCAAGCTACTTTTACTCACCAGAGAAGCAGAACAAAGGTGAATAGTACTAGTGGACATAACATCGCTCCATCCTCCATCAGCAGCCATTACGACTACAGTTGTCCTGCACGTAGTTATTTGGCTCATTCGTGATGAAGTTCTGGTATCCTGTTCGGACTCGGTTTCCCCGTGGCCGACCAAAACCCAGGAGTGGTGCTGTGGGCTTCCATGTTTGCGTCTCCAGTGCGCGGGTTCATCCTTGCAGGCCGATCCAGGCGTAGACGCTGCTGAAGCCTGCGGGTTTGGGACAGGAGCTGAAAGTCGCGTCCGTGTTGTCGAAGATGGCCATGTCGTCGTATGTTTTCTCTGCAGTTTCTCGAGCTTCGTACCATGGCCTTACCGATGTCAATGTAGTAGATATTCTCGGAGAGGGGTTAGTTTCAGGCTGGAAGACGTACTCTGGAGATTTAAAACACCATCAGACTCCTCCCAGACACTGCTTTAAAGCCTGGCCTCCAAAAGACTTTATTCTTTTCTTGAAAAAGTGCTGTGACCCATGTGACAACGCTGGGCTAGGTATCATATTTTAACCACGCTGTAGATTTAAAAGGTTTAAGCCTAAAGCCCAATCTTGTGTTTCTAATGTTGTAACTCTCAGTGAATTAAAGTCGTATGTACCCGCTGATAGCTTGAAATTGCGATGCTTAATGTAAGATGAGCAAAAGGGGAGATGCAACATGCGCTCGTTGCAGTTCAGCTGCAGCGCACCCACGGCCTCAGTCGACCCCTTCTTTTCTAAAGCCCGCATAAATAAATACATAAATAAATGATCCAGCTTTAATTCTTACCTCTTTTATCAACTTTATTGTGACCAATAACATACTTTTTTGGGAGATGTAATGCCTTTGTCTCATGGCCAACAACTGCTTGGTCCCTAACCAACACTGAATCAGTCGATCTAATTTAATGCATTGTATGATTAATAATTATGTTTTACTCTACAAATATCAAATATCTTAACCAGAAAAGGCAGGAGGAAGGAGAGCACGGCCCATTTTCAGCACGTAGACCTGCTAAAAACATTACAATTACCTAAAGTCTGCCTGATGTCTGCAGCTTGTCCTCAGTCTTCTGATGACTGGTATAGATTTACACTGCCTCTAAACAGCAGTATTCCCTATGCAAAGTGGCCCAATTTCAGGGGAATTCAGATCAGCTATGCAAAGTTGCAGGACAGAAAAAGTAGTAGTTTATTTGAGCAACTAATAAACATAAATTGCATGATTCATCATTGCAACAAAATAAAACTCAAAAGGATATAGGCCGGAAGCCAAGAAGCTTATAAATGGCCTACCCCCCATTACAAGTAAGTACTTACATGCATTTCAGTTAATTCTAAGAAATACAAAAAACATAATTGTAAGTCCTTTCAAAAGAAAAGGCCCCATCATAACAACTGAGAATTATAACATAACTGAACGCATGTGGTCCAGCTTACAGGTAAAATAATAACAGTAATAATAACGGTGATACAAGCAGCATCTCGTGATTTCATACAATATAACACTTTACATTACAAATTCGCGAGTTTACCCAGGCACATGTCTAACAGAAGCATAATGTACCTGCTTTACGTACAAGCAATGAATGAATGACAAGTTTCATTTCCCCATACATAGGCAACACAACAGCCCTGTTGGGTGTGCCCATCCATGATCATAATTATTGTCCTTTCAACAATACAATTGTCTGCATTATCTTCGTATTAGCACATTTTAATAAAAGAAAGCATTCATGTTTTATAAGAAGGAAAATCACATGCAGATTTACAAAACTTCCCAAAGTAAGAAAGACATAGCACCAAAACAGAAATGTATACAGTTTACCATTAAATATAAAATTTCATTTTTATTTATTCTATTTATTTATTTATTATTATTATTTTACTTTTTTCCACTTTCCCATTCCACATAGTAACCATATCCAATTCCATTTTATACTTATAAACACCAGTCCACCATTTCTATTAATTGACCATGATTTAGTTATTATTTAAATGTATAAAACATTTGTTCATATTTTTTATAATCAACAACTACACATTATTATTATTTTGTCCCCTTCCACTGTAAAAAATATAACTTCTGATTATTTTGTTATATTTATTGCTTGCCTTGTTTTAGTGAGGTGCCTTTAAAAAAGCCAGGGTATAATCAGTGGCGGGGCCGTTGGGGTTTCAGTCAGGCCTTCAATACAACCTTGGCGTTCACGCAGTCAAACGGCGTTATTACACTTATTCGACAATACGCTCTTTTCACGCTGACGTCACGAATCCGCCATTTTATACTTCGTCTTGTAAACCGACTTTCCTGTCGCGCTACTGTAATGGAATGAGATTCGTGACTTTTCAATCTGAAGTGTCATATCTTAAAGAAATTCACCGTGGAATCAAGTGGAAGGTTGTTATCATTGAAAATGTTTACATTGTAGGAGTAGAAATATCTCCCAAGAATAACCGGTGTGATTATAGAGAAGTGATTTTTTCCAGTAGCTTGTGGCAGTTGTAATGCTAACACAATCCTAACCAAATGCTGATTTGGGAAGGGTTTCTTCTGGTGGATTTGCTCACATTATTAATCTTGAACACATGTTGTTACATTGTGATAGGGAGTAGAAATATCACCCCAAGGATAACTGTTGTTATTATAGAGAAGTGACTTTTTCCAGAAGCATGTAAGCCAGTTGTAATTGCTAACACATGCTGATTTGGAATGGGTTCTTTGGTGTAGTTGCTCACATTATTAATTTAATCTTGTATAAACTATTGTTTTGGTTCCGAGTTATACTCTGTAGATAGTTGCTTGCAATTGGTTAACTTCAAAATGTAGGCTATCGTAGCTCCAAATATTAATTGCAACATTAGCAATATGCTAACAGTGAGAACCTTGACTATAGGTGTTTCGACATGCTGTCACGTCTTGAGGCTTTTAGTGGGGCAACACAAATGCTATTTTATAGTAATAGTTCTACGGTGAGTCAACTATTTTCACAGAGCATTGCTTCCCTTCTCATTTGTAAAGAGCTGTGTGTTTTAACTGTTCAGTACATATTTTATATACGCTTAAAATTACATTTAAGAATAAAGACTACACATGTTTTATCAAGGATATTGCTCCTCATATCCCTCTAAAAAGGTTGATTTATAATGAAAGTCTAATGTGCTAATTTAAAAGTTCCACTCTTTTCTTGTTAGGATGGCCCAGTCATCACACACGATTTTACAGTCCCTGCTTAACTTAACTCAAAAGGCCCATCAGCAGGCTTCCAGCCATGGTGGCAAAAACTGCGGGGAAAAATTATTGGGACTACTTTTCCATGAGCTGTTACCAGCTACAACATCCACTGCGTCTGAAGTAGTGCACCAACATCCTGCGGGACCAGGCATCACCCGGCTCATTTTCTCCTGTTCACCACTACTCTCGAGAAGAAGGCTGCATAATGATGTCCCCTTCCCTCCTCCCCTCCTTCCTGGCGACAGTTAAACCATACCCAACTCTGCTATAACTTAAAGTGAGCTGGACTTTGCCATGGCTGTATAATTACACTATTATCCAACTCTGACCATATCTGTGTTTTTGATGACTTTTTGATCTGTTTGTCTGTTACTGTATTTATGCTGGACGACAATAAAATTTTGATGTGGGCCGGTTTAACACATGGTATTTATTAATGGGATCTACCACACTTGCAGTTATTATGCATTTTTACACATACCATGTTAATGTTCTTAATGCCACAAACGAATTTCGTTTTTTTTAAATGACAGAGTGTTGAGTTGATTTTGAGAAACATAGTATTTAACTTAGATTAATTTACTAAAAGATTCAAAAATGGAAAAGGTTTTAAATTCTAAATCTGAAAGAAATGATTCATTCATTGCTTTAACATAATACAAATTTTCTATGGTTTGTAAATTATCCATTCAAAAAGACTTACTTTGCAAGAGCAAGTGGATTACCATTACACTGTTCATTCCAGTTGATCTGTGAGTAGGTGTATTGTCTAACATTTTTCCATCAGTTTCAAATTTATAGTTGCAGGATCAGAGTGAGGCAACTGTCGGGAAGATGCCATAGACCCATGAAAAAAAATTTAGCACATCTCAGGTTCTATTTCAGCAATCGTAACATGGATAGATCCAAGTTTCAATCATTCCCTGGGTTGTGTTGGTAGCAGGGCAGACAGGAAATTGTTAGTTGCAGGCCTTTATGTGATGACTCTCTGCATATATGTATGTTTGAAGCTCCACTTTAAATGATATGAAAGTTTGTATTTTTGTTCATCCATCCATCCATTTATCCTTCCGCTTTATCCGGGCTGGGTCGCGGAGCATCCCAATGTCTCAGCAGAGATTGTCCAGAACTTTCCCGATCCATGCACACCTCCTCCAGCTGTGTTTTATGTAGGGGGGTTATTCCACCATTTCTGCAGTAGCCTCTTGTGCAGTTCCCTAAAATGACAGATAACTTATTACTTGAAGTTTAGGAGCCACTAATAAGAACTATAGGCAAATAACTTTACTGCGTTGCTTGGCCATGTACTGGTTACAGGATAAAGGAAACAGCACACTTTTAAAAGCCCCATTGGTCCTATTGACAATGAAAAGGAAAGGCTGCAAACAGTGTTTCCAAATGAACTCATGTTTCATGAACCATGAGGATTATGTGACACAATGGCCTCGGTGAATGGAAATGCTTTCAACATACAATTATTTCACTGAGGCATTCGAATATAATCAAAAATAAGTTACTTTGGTTAATTGTAATTACATTCAAATCTTTCAATCATTTCAAATGAGGCTTAGTTTTTTAATAATTTGTTTGACACAATGGCTGTGAAGCCCCATTGTTCATGAGGCTTCTATTGACAATCATTACCTGTAGTGTGCTGGATTAGGTAAAGTACTAAGGGCCTTCCCGCAGGACTTCCTGCCACAGTAACCGGGACATCATTTAAGTTGAAGATTATTCTGTTGGAAAAAAATAAAAGTAAGGTATATTTGTACAGAACGTCAACTTTAATTTCAACTACTAATGGTAAGCGCTCAAACAGCGTTTATTTATAACAGAGTCTTCATGCAATCCGTGTCTGCTAAGAGCGACTTCAACAAAGAATGATTCGAGACTTAGATCTCTATCCATCTAATGTTACAAAATTGCTGAATATTACCTGAAGATGATGTGCCAAACTAATGGGAATAATTGTTAAAGTTCTTGTTGATGACTGGCCATCACTACAAAAAACGGAAAGGCCCAAAGTTTGAAAAATTTTTACTTGAAATTTCCGCAACCTTATAGGAGGGATATAGGAGCAATTATCACAAATTTTTAATAAACACAGTTGCACTATCTTTACTCTTTAAGTGTCAATTTTGTGTAGCTATATAACATATGAACAGAACAGACACATTACA